>JAJOZX010002401.1:237500-472500 GCA_023014485.1 Bathynomus jamesi | reverse complement strand
GAACCAAAGTAAAAAGTCGATGCCGTTCGCTATACCCATGATATGGAGAGATCCGAGAGACCATCATGGCGATTGTTCCTTTGCAATGTTAACATAACTGGATTCTCCGTGAAGAACAAGCATAACATCGTTTATCCGAACGTAGACTCCGCGATCAGACCGATCCCTCACGATGACACGATGCCGATTCCAGTACCTCCATAGCATGGACTCGATTCTTTAGAAGACGAAAGGGAATCCGACGAAGGTGCGATTGACGAAGATGCGGGACCTTCGGCCGATCTTGACTACCCACGTAACGAAGAGCAATCAGAGCCGGAGAGGCTTACCCAAAACGAGTTGAATGACCTTATTAGAGACCTAGCCCTCTCCAAAGAGAAATCAGAACTTCTCTCCTCGAGACTCAAGCAGAAACACTTACTTGAGAAGAACGTCCGAGTGTGTCACTATCGAAAACGAAACCATGATTTGGCGACATTCTTTAAGTAGACGGTCCACTCTGCTATTGCCATTACATCGATGGACTTTTTGAGAACTTGTCACAGGTACACACACCATTTGAGTGGCACCTCTTCATTGATTCCTCAGAACGAAGTTTGAAAGCGGTTTTCCTGCATAACGGGAACTTAAAGCCGTCCATCCTGATCGCCCACTCCGCTCATCTAAAGGAGACATACGATAACATGAAGCAATCCAATACAGCACTCATCAATGGAACATCTGTGGTGATCTCAAAGTCATTGGTATGTTAATGTGCATGCAAGGAGGGTTCACGAAATACTGTTGTTTCCTATGCCTATGGGACAGCCGTGCTACCACTGATCATTACATCAGACGTGACTGGCATCAAAGAAGCACATACGAGCCAGGAACGGGCAGTGTCCAGTGTGTTCCTTTAGTTGATCCACAGAAGATTTTCCTGCAACCTCTCCACATTAAGCTCGGGTTAATGAAAAGTTTTGTGAAAGCGATGGGTAAGGCGAATTCGAGAGGGTTTCGACACCTTGTTTAGAAATTTGCAAACATCAGTGCCACGAATCAGGGAGATTCTGAAGGATGAATGCTTTGAAGAAAGCGTCAATGCCTTAGAACTAAAAGCATGGCAGGCTTTCAAATGGATTTGTGGAAACTTCTTGGGTAACCACAAGTCTCCCGCATATGAAGATGGAGTTCAGAAACTGCTCGATGCATATCAAGAAACGGGCTGTCGCATGTCCTTGAAAATACATTTTTTACATCCGCATCTAGATTTCTTTCCCGAAACCCTTGGCGCGGTGAGTGACGAACAGGGGGAACGCTTCCATCAAGACATTCAGTCAATGGAAAATCGCTACCAAGGTTTCTCGGACGAAAGTATGCTGGCAGACTACTGCTGGATGTTGTACCGCGACGATCCTGACATGGTTTACAAAAGAAAATCGTACTTGCAACGTTTTTAGGTTGGTGTACATTTCTTTTTATGAATAAAGTTGTACTTTTATGATAAATTGTGCTGAAATTAACACCAGTCATATTTCCATAACTAGATGTGCTAGAGGGAAACCGAAAACAGATTTGGGATCAGCGTACAAAACCGGTCTAGGAAAGCGTGTATACATCTTTGATGAGAGAAAAAGTTCGATTTTGTCGACCAGTGTAATTAAACGAATAAACTGAAATAATGGTTTATCACCGACAATGCATCATCGGGTATTCACAGCTAGATTTGAGGTGTTGAGCAGCATCTGGTCTGATAAATTCCTGGATGGGAGACCCCCATCTTCCGCGTTTAGATGTGTTTGTGGCAAAACGCTGGATTAAGATTCAATTCCTCATAGCAGTGTTTTGTTTAAATCAAGAATGGTCCTAAAGACAATTTACTTTCTCCAAAATAGTGCCTCTCGTACTTTAGAGAATTAGGTGATGTAGCGAATGCGTGATAGAAAAAGAGATAATAATAATAATAATAATAATAATAATAGAGAGAGAGAGAGAGAGAGAGAGAGAGAGTGCTACTTAAGAAATAAATTTATTTGGAATTATACAGGGTGTACATAAAGTCAGGATCTATTTTTGTGAAATAATTATTTTTTTCTATTTTTCTTTTCAGAAGCCCTTAGAATGAATACAGAAGAGCGTGTGGCAAGAGTAATTTGGCGAATCGAGGGAAAGAAATACAATAACATCAGAGAGAAGTTTAGAAGGAGATTTCATAAGCCGGGGCCAATAGACAAGACAATACGAAAATTGGTGAACAAATTTAAACGAACGGGATCTGTAAATGATGAAGCAAGATCAGGACGACCGTGTATGTCAGATCTTACCGTGAATGCAGTACGCGGAATTATCACTGAGGAGCCACGTACGTCCGTTCGTGCTGCATCACACAGACTCGGCCTCCCGACGTCATCTGTGCACAAAATTCTGAAAGTCAATTTGCAGAAGAAAAGCTATCATTTGCAGGTTTTACATGATTTACATGAGGAAGATTTCCCTCGACGAAGTGCTGTGTGTGCTGATCTCGTAGAACAAATCTGGAGTGATAATTTAATGGACAACATTCTTTTTAGTGATGAAGCCACTTTCCATACGTGTGGAAAAGTAAATCGCCATAACTGTCGAATTTTGGCAGATGAAAGACCGAATGATTTCGTCCAAAATTGGGAAAGAGACTCACCTAAAGTTAATGTCTGGATGGGTTTAACAAAATCTAAGGTTTATGGTCCTTTTTTCTTTGCTGAAGCTACAGTTACGGGGCTTATTTATCTGGACATGTTGCAGCAATTCCTTGAACCTCAGCTGATTGGGGATAGGATTGTAGTACCGTCGTCTATCAACATGATGGTGCTCCTTGTCACTATGCCAAAATTGTTCAGAATTATCTAAATGGACGTTTTCCAAATCGCTGGATCGGACGCGGAAGCAACAGACCTTGGCCAGCGAGATCACCAGATTTAACCCCTTTAGATTTCTTTGCATGGGGCTTTATCAAATCGCACGTCTATCAGACGAAGAGTACGAGTCTTGAAAACTTACGTACACGTATACGAACTGCTGCAGATAACATAACCCTGCAAATGCTCCAGAATGTGTTTAGAAATGCTACGGAACGATTTGAGTTGTGCAGGGATACTGATGGGCGTCACGTCGAATCCTACTCTTAATTATTTAATAAATGTTACCACTTTATCATTTTATGATTGAATTCCATATAATTTCCAAGTGCTTCACAAAAATAGATCCTGACTTTATGTACACCCTGTATTTTGATGCTTGTATTTAGATAAATCATGAAGAATGCTTTTAGTAGACGGGTAAGAGCGATTTCGCCTTTCATGATGGAGAAGTTAGATAGAGAAATTTTTGGCTCCAAAAAGTCGTGGTGATCCACAATATGATATTTATCTAAGCTGTGAATTTACTTTCAAACAACAGGTGTTTAGAATTTGGGTTAACCTGAAGACTTCAAAATGCACGAATCATGTTTAAACGAATAAACTGAAGTAATGGTTTATTATCGCATATATATATATATATATATATATATATATATATATATATAATACAGTGTGTGTGTGTGTGTATGTGTGTGTGTGTGCTTGAGGCATAGCGATGCTAATTTATATGTACGTAAATAACTGTACACCAAATACGGCTGGCTGTGAGGTAAATGGCTGCCTTCTAAGCCTGATGCTGAAGATACCATTATGCGATGCTCCACTGTTACGAACGGATGGATCTTCTCTCTCTATCCTTGTGTTTAGGCTACCCACATACTTACATGCATATATATATATTTTTGTGGGCCTGAGCAGCCAGGTTAGGTTACCCCTTGGAGTTCACATACATACATATATATAAAAGAAGCTTTTTATATATACAAACACACCCACATATATATGTATATATATAAAAGGGTGTCAGGAAATGATTGCCCCCCCCTGTACAGAAGAAACTGAAAGGAATAGAAAAAAAACAGACAAAACCACGCGAAAGAGCGTTTAATTTTGAATAAAAAACACTTGTTTTAATATCTGGTGTTGCCCCCATTTGCAGCTCTGACGGCCATTAATCGACGGGGGTATGATCCCAGAAGTGTCTCAAAGAGATCGGTATCATGACTCATTTCTTCAAGGACTTCGTTGATCTTTGCAGTCATAATTTCTGTTGAATACCGATTCTGAATGGGTTGTTCCAGCATTAAGGACTCCACCCGATCCTTCATGATGGATCCGACATGTTCACAGACATTAAGATCGGGAGAATTGCCAGGCCATTCATTATTTCCGAAAAAATCAATGTTATTGTCCTTAAGCAGTTGTTGAGTCGCAAGTGCTTTCATACAGGGGGCTTTGTCGTGAAGAAAGGTTGCCTGTTCAACATCCAAAACACACTCGGGGTCTTTCAAAAACGGAATTACATGTTGGGCTAAAATTACATTTCGAAAATAAGGCCCATCCCAACTGGTTCCTCTTGGTTTGATAACCCAGATGAGCTTCCGAATAGAGAACATAATGAAAACACCCACACATGCTGGATTTTTTACTATTTCTTGATACTTCTGGTCGTCTGGGAGGGACTTCATCAGGAGTTGTTGCCCAAACCCGATCATTCTGAAAATTTGGTTTTCTGGAGACATAAACGAAGAATTCATCGCTGACAACCAAGTGAAGGAAATCGTCTTCCGTCCATTCCTCAAGATAATCACAGAACCATAGCCGATCTTCAATATTAAGATCACTCTTCCGTGGCTTAGCTATTTCATGCCAAGCACTCAAGCCTTGGCGAACTCGAAATTGATGCACAAGTTGCCGATTGACTATCTTACCACGACGGATAAGTATCTCTTTCGCTACCTCAGAGCAGCTCTTCTTTCGGCGCCGTGATGCAGCAAGCACAATGTCTTTCGATTCTTGAGATAATTTCTCCGGTCTTCCTCCTCGAAATTCTGTTTCACATTCTTCAGGATTCTTATTCCAATTCCTTTTGACAAAGTCTTCTGATCTTTTTAATCTCTCAGCCACCCAGTGTCGAGTTATGAAAGTTGCACCAGCTTCCTTTGCTTCACGAAATGTGACAGCTCGAATGCGGTCAAGAACTCGCTTTTTCTCTGAATCGTTCAAAATAGATGATGCCATGGTTTCTGTGGGGAAAAAAATGGTAAGAATTAAAATCACAGGAATAGAATATAATGGTTTTTATTCAGATTTTAACGCTCTTTCAAGTGGTCTCGCCGGTTTTTATCTATCTCTTCTAGTTTTTGCTCTACAGGGGGGGGGGCAATCATTTCCTGACACCGTATATATCGGGTGGCCCAAAAAATCGCCTTGAGATTTGAACATCAATAACTTCAAAAATATGCAGTTCACACTTCTAAAATTTACATAACTTTTACCTCAATATATTGATAAGCCATCGTAAAATTTCAGACCTCTACATAAAATACTTTTTCCACAGCTGAGGGAACAATGAGGTATAGTGAAAAAAACGAATATCATAAACTGAAATTTTTTTATTTTTCACATCTTATCAACAAATATGGTAACTATGTCCGCCGTCCTGCTTGCAAACTAATCTTAACCTTTTCTTCCACGACATGATACATTTTCTGATTTCTGTTAATGTTATTTTGTCCCATCATTCGAGTATATTTTTCTTCAATTGCATTGGTGCTGGTTAAGTGTGCGGTCTACCTAGCTTTTAGTTAGCCTTATAAGGCTAACTAACGAAAATATCACGACTTAACCTAACCAATCGTTAGGTCAACTGTACGCCCTTGACGATTGGTTAGGTTAAGTCGTGATAGTTTCATTAGTTAGCCTTATAAGGCTAACTAAAAGCTAGGTAGACCGCACACTTAACCAGCACCATTGCATTTCTGTAAACTTTTCTGTTTGGCCTTCATAAATCTTCTCTGCTAGAGTGTTCCATATGCAATAATCCATGGGATTGCAGTCAGGTGATTGCGGGGGCCAGTCGTTTTTTCCAATGAAGTTGACTACATTCTGTTGTAGGTAATCCTGTGTGAACTTGCTAGTATGAGCTGTAGCACCATCTTGTTGGAGTATGAAATCGCTCCCATAATACAGAAGCCGACAATCAGGCAAAAGATTCTCCTCTAAAAGATTTACATAGGTTTCTGAATTAATTTTTTTATTTTCTGAAATTAAATGAATTTTCGTTTTTCCATTCCACGATACACCTGCTAATACCATGATTTTTCTGAAAACCGACTTGCCTGGTGGTAAAGTCTCGATGGAGCAATATCTTTCTTACACCGACCATAAACAGCATCGTTGCGGGAGTTTCGAGCAATCTCGATGGTGAAATCTTGTTCATCTGTAAAAACTATTTTTTTTAACATCATTGGACGAAAATCTATGAAGTAATTTTCTACAACGAATTTTTATTTTAGCTCTTACATTGCTGTCACGTCTTGAAACACGGATCCTTTTAAATGCTTTAAATCCTACCGTTCTCTGCATTCTTTGTATGGAACTTCGACTGATACCTAAATTTCTTGCAATTTTCCTCTGAGAGCAGTGTGACCCAGGTCGATCCTCTTGAGATTGGCTCATCATTTCGATCATTGCTATATTGTCTTGAGTGTAAACTGTTTTAGGACGACCAGTTCCACGCTTCCGTGCCGTCGAACCGGTTGCTTTAAGTTTTTCAATTATTCTATTCACAGACGTAACATTACAAGTTATTCCTGGAAATTCCCTCAAAATTCTTGCCCCAGTCCATTTTTTCCAAGAAACACTTTTCAATCACCACTTTTTCACCGTTCGTTAGAACTATAATTTGAAGGGTAAGTTTAAAAAATAGTATTTAAGATGGGCGTAGCCTATATCATCTGACGTTTTTTCAGAGACTAACAGATTATCCATAGGCTAAGGAAACTATTACAAGTCTTAGAATAGTTGCCAGGTACAGTCATACACATTTAGGATTTAGGATATTCGTTTTTTTTAACCATACCTCATTGTTCCCTTAGCTGTGGAAAAAGTATTTTGAAGTTATTGATGTTCAAATCTCAAGGCGTTTTTATGGGGGGCACCCGATATATATATATATATATATATTATATATATATATATAATATATATATATATATATATATATATATATATATATATACAGGGTGTTTG
Organism: Bathynomus jamesi; assembly: GCA_023014485.1. Lineage (NCBI taxonomy): Eukaryota > Metazoa > Arthropoda > Malacostraca > Isopoda > Cirolanidae > Bathynomus > Bathynomus jamesi. The sequence continues at coordinate 465,370 of JAJOZX010002401.1, read as the reverse complement.
AAAACTTTCTGTACAAATTGTAATGGGGGATAGGCAACACCAAGACAAACCCTTTTCGTCTATAAGTGTATGTCCGCTGACGTCACCATTCGGTGCGAGAGGGCGCCGCTGCAATTGGCTAAAAGGTGAAGTGGGCTAGACTCGCGCTTGCCGCGGGCATTCTTAAATCGGACGTAGTACGCGTAACATGGAGCGCTTCACGACTGCTGAGATGGCTGACATGCATATGGTGTATGGGGCTGCCAATTGAAACGGAAGAGCTGCTGTGAGGTTGTACCGACAGCGCTTCCCTAACAGACGTGTGCCAAACCACCAAACGTTTGCGCATTTGCATCGGCGACTGCGAGAAACTGGAACATTCCATGCAAACATGCATGACACTGGTCGGGAGAGAAACGTGCGCACTCCTGACATGGAAGAAGAAATCGTACGGCGATTTGAGGACAATCCAAACGCAAGCACGCGAGGTGTTGCACGTATCCTCGGTGTGAACCACGACCTGGTCTGGAGAGTGTTACACGAGCAGCAGTTACATCCGTTTCATCGTCAGAGAGTCCAGGCATTACAACCTCGGGATTACCCTCTTCGTGTGGAATTCGCACGCTGGTTTCTGCAGCAGACAGCGGTGCAGCCTAATTTTCCGGTTTATGTGCTGTTCTCAGATGAGGCCTGTTTCACACGTGAGGGTGTGTTTAACATGCACAATTCTCACGTGTGGGCGCACGCAAATCCACATGCTACACGGGTTTGTAATGCCTGGACTCTCTGACGATGAAACGGATGTAACTGCTGCTCGTGCAACACTCTCCAGACCAGGTCGTGGTTCACACCGAGGATACGTGCAACACCTCGCGTGCTTGCGCTTGGATTGTACTCAAATCGCCGTAGGATTTCTTCTTCCATGTCAGGAGTCGCACGTTTCTCTCCCGACCAGTGTCATGCATGTTTGCATGGAATGTTCCAGTTTCTCGCAGTCGCCGATGCAAATGCGCAAACGTTTGGTGGTTTGGCACACGTCTGTTTGGGAAGCGATGTCGGTACAACCTCACAGCAGCTCTTCCGTTTCCATTGGCAGCCCCATACACCATATGCATGTCAGCCATCTCAGCAGTCGTGAAGCGCTCCATGTTACGCGTACTACGTCCGATTTAAGAATGCCCGCGGCAAGCGCGAGTCTAGCCCACTTCACCTTTTAGCCAATTGCAGCTGCGCCCTCTCGTGCCGAATGGTGACGTCAGCGGACATACACTTATAGACGAAAAGGGTTTGTCTTGGTGTTGCCTATCCCCCATTACAATTTGTACAGAAAGTTTTCAAACACCCTGTATATATATATATATATATATATATATTTGTGGGCCTGAGCAGCCCGGTTAGGTTACCCTTGGAGTTGACAGATATGTATATAATTTTTTTTTAATTGGGGGTTGTTTAACCTCCTTCGCAACATCTAAGGTCATATGACGGAGGGGACCTACAGCTTTACGTGGGATCCGAACCACGGGTCGCTACATAATCTGGGCGCAGAGGACGGTCTCCCATCCAACTACCACCCAGACCCAATGTCGCTTAACTTCGCGACAGATATATTATATATATACAGGGTGGCCCAAAAAAAATGGCACCAATTTTCAGAAGTGATATCTCAATAACCATTGCAGTTAGGGATTTTAGAAAACAACCAAATGAAAGATAATTCTTTTCTCTTTAAATACTTATTCAATAGCTTGATGGTTATAAACCCATGTAATGCCAAAAATTGGCTTATAAGAAAAATATACAAAAAAAAGTTGCGCATTTATATTTATTCCTTTTATTTTTTTCTAATTAATTATCTTCTAATTTACGGTCTTTAAACGAAGTTTTGTGGTTTTAAGTTAAACCTAATTTTCAATAAATGGCTCAATCTGCCGTCCATTATGGTCAACCACAACCTGTAATCTCGCCCTCCATTTTGAAATTGCCTTTGAGATCGTCACTTGTGAGAGATTTTCCCATGCAGCCTGAATTCGTTCACGAAGATGGTTCACATCACGGATTTTCTGACCATGGTAGACTTCTCTCTCTAAGGCAGACCACACAAAGTAGTCAATGGGGTTTAGATCTGGGCTGCATGGTGGCCAATTATTTGGTTCGATAAAACCAGGACAATTATTATTGAGAAATGTTATTGTTTCCTTGGCTGTATGAGATGGGGCTCCATCTTGCATGAACACAAAATCAGTGCTCGTCTCCTTGATCTCTGACAACATTGGAGACAAAATGTCATTACAGTAGTAAATTGAGTTAATTTTAACGCCTCGCTGAATAAAAATGATGGATGTTTTGTTCTCAGATGACGCTGCAAGGGAAACCATTATCGAATCTGAAAAGTTTTTTTTTTCACGCAAAAGTCGTTTTGGGTCAACATGAGTTTTTGTCGCCACTGCTGCACGAACCCGATCATTTTGGGTATTTCGTGGTGTTTCGACCGTAAATCGTTTCTCATCAGAAAACCAAATTTTTTTCACAGACTCATTTGACCGAAATCTTCGCAATAGATTTTTACATCGATGGAAACGTCTTTCTTTCACAGGCTCCGATAAAGCAGTAACCTTCACCCTCTTAAATGTTTTCAACCCAAGATCTTTTCGAATTATTCGCTGTACTGATAAACGTGAAATCCCGGTTTCTTTCGCAACTTCACGTTCACTTTTACTTGTTCCCGGTTGTTCCTCTTGACTTAAAACCATTTCAATTACTTTTTCAATGTTTTCTGGCGTTCTAATACATTTTGGTCGACCACTTCCCGGACGCCGTTGACTGCTGCCGGTTTCTTTAAGTTTTTGTAAAAAATGTGCCACAGTTCTTTTTTTCCAATTTCTATTTGGAAATTCGTAAAGGATTCTGTTTAATGAATATCCTTTTTCTTCACGTAGTGCTTGTATAATGTTCTTATCAGATTCTCTTAATCCCATCTTGAGGGGTCTGGAATAGAAAAATTTAACTTAAAATTAGGATCAAGGAATAAATATAAATGCGCAACTTTTTTTGTATATTTTTTTTGGAAGCCAATTTTTGGCATTATATGGGCTTATAACCATCAAGCCATAGAATAAGTATTTAAAGAGAAAATAATTATCTTTCATTTGGTTGTTTCTTTAAGTCCCTAGCTGCAATGGTTATTGAGATATCACTTCTCAAATTTGGTGCCATTTTTTTTGGGCCACCCTGTATATATATATATAATTTTTTAGGGGGGCTGAAGGGGGTGGAGGGTGGGTAAAAACCAGTCTCATCATGTCGCATGCAATGTTGCACGCAGTTGCATTGCACTCTCCCATTTTGCAGTAGTACTACTCCGCTACACTAATTTTCAAAATTGTTAGAGAAACAGGTTGCGGCGCTAAGTTTTTAGAGAAAGTCAATCGCTAATTTTTTCAAAACCACTTTTGTATAAAGTGAATTGAATGTATTCTTCCGTTGGTTTGTTTTTTCTATTAATATACAGTATACAAAAGGAACTCGACTCCTACATAAAAATGTTTTCATTTTCGTAGATTATAACGCAACATTTTTGTACCTTAGCAGTCCAATTACATCGAGGTGTGTGCTAATATATGTAAGTAAATTACGGAAGGCAGAGCGTATATAAATTGGAGTGGTTTCAGAAAAATTAGCGACAAAATTAGCGTTAGCGGCGCTAACTGTTGAAATGCTTTGCGTTAGCATTAGCGGCGCTAACTCGGCACAGCTATATAGTTCAGTGGCTACCGTGGTTTTGGCCTTTTCGAAACAACGTCCATTTCAGTGACATTATATAGTAGAGTAGAGCAGAGAGAATTTTATGCCCAGGTTAAGTGTACGATAGATTAGATAGTATAATAGTACAAGATTGGTTAGCAATTTCTCATATCATCAGCTTTCGGCTAATCAGGGTTCATGGGCATAGTTTCGACTGAGTTGAACTGAATATGTATACTTTCAACGTTTCAAATGTTGCGTGCGATGATTCCTCATTTCACGAAGGTCAAGCTTGTCGCCCCTCCTCTCGAGTTGGCATGGTGAAGTAGTGAGTTGGTTTCTTGTACTCTCCACCTCACAGAGCCAGGTACGCCCGGCTCATCGGGGATTGTTCTGAGCCAGGCATCTAATCTTCTTTTGAAGATGTCCATTGCAACACCACTCGTGTTCCTTAGGTCTTTGGGCAGCTGATTAAATAGTTTTGGTCCACTCACAACAAAACTATTTTCTTTCAGGGTTAAGGATGTGCCCTGTCTAGCCTTTAATTTGGGAACACGACACAGTCTTCCTTTTCTACTTTCCACCGTTGTTTGGGGAGTTACAGGGTTCAGAGTAAGATTACGGACTAGTTTCTCCATTATTTTCCACGTGTAATAATGGTGTATCTCTCTCTCCTCTTTTCTAGTGAATATAGGTTCAACTCGCGTAACCTTTCCCAGTTATTTAGTTCTTTGCACCCATTGATCTTGGCTGTGAAGCTTCTCTGAATCCCTTCTAGCTGTCTAATGTCTTCTTTTTTATATGGGGATGTTAGGACCGAGCAGTATTCCAATTTGCGTATGATCAGTGTTTTCAGTAGAGGAATCATTATATTCCTATCCCTTCGTTTAAAGGTTCTCAATATCTGCCCAATTAGTCTCTTTGCTCTGTTTACTTCTATCTTATTTTGTGTTTCAAATTTCTCATCATCAGTCATTACAACCCCTAAATCTTTTGCTTTAGAATTTCTCTGAATTTCCTGTCCATTTGGGATATAATATTCCATGGATTTTAGGTCCTCTGTTTTTCCGTACCGTAACAGCTAAAATTTCTCAGTGTTAAACTTCATATTGTTGTTTTCAGTCCACTTGTAGATTCTGTTCATGTCTGTTTGTGGAGATTCTATATCTTTTGGGTTTTATATATATATATATATATATATTAATATATATATATATAAATATATATATATATATACACACAGTATATATATATATATATATATTATTAAAACCTCTCAATAACGACGCTCCACAATAACATATTTAACTGCAAACAACACAGAGTATAATTAATGTAAAGAACGACGCTTGTGTAGAAGAGCGTTCTGCACAAGATGAGGAGGGAGAACGAGCAAATGAAAAATGGGGTACCTCCCAGGAATTGAACCCGGGATCATCCAACTGCCGGTCGGATATGTTAACCACTAAACCAAGGACCCCGACTAGTCAGTACTTGTAATTCTCCTACATACGAGCGGAATCAAATGCCCTGAGGGGGCACCTTCGCATGCCGTACATATATACATTTTAACTGCAAACAACACACAGTATAATTAATGTAAAGAACGACGCTTGTGTAGAAGAGCGTTCCGCACAAGATGAGGAGGGAGAACGAGCAAATGAAAAATGAGGTACCTCCCAGGAATCGAACCCGGGATCATCCGAGTACTGACTAATCGGGGTCCTTGGTGTAGTGGTTAACATATCCGACCGGCAATTGGATGATCCCGAGTTCGATTCCCTGGAGGTACCTCGTTTTTCATTTGCTCGTTCTCCCTCCTCATCTTATGCGGAACGCTCTTCTACACAAGCGTCGTTCTTTACATATATATATTATATATACAGGGCGTCCCAAAAAAATGTATACACACTTTAACAGCTGATAGCTCAATTGATGTTTCTTTCTTTCCAAGTTAAACCCATTAGAATTAATAATGGCAGTCAGACTAAGCTTTGAACAAAGGAAATTCATTCTAAAATGCTACTGGAAGTGTGAAAACGCAGTTGAAGTGCAAAGACAGTTTAAGAGGGAGTTTCAAACAGATCCACCAACGCGACTTACCATCACTCGAATTAGAGATAAGTTTGAAGCCGATGGAACTGTTCAGAATGTCCACAAGAAGCGTTCCGGAAGACCACGGACATCGACAAGCCCCACAAAGCAAGAAAGAGTACTGGAAACGTATCACCAAAGTCCAAGAAAATCTGTGCGGCAAGCGAGTCGTGAGGTAGGAATTTCAGAATCGTCTGTCCAACGCATTTTGAAGCGCTGTCAATGGAAAAGTTACATTCCAAGATTAGTCCATGCTATTAATGAAGATGATCCGGACCGAAGAGTGGAGTATTGCGAGTGGTACTTGGCACGATGTGGATGTGGATTGGACGAAGGGGTTTCGTAGAATACCCTCCGCGTTCACCAGACCTCACACCACTAGACTTTTTTTTATGGGGATACTTAAAAGACAAAGTCTACGCTATAAAACCTGCAACAGTCGCTGAATTGAGAGCAGCCATTGAACGAGAATGCACACAAATACCAAACGAAATGTTTCGTGATGTTTGCGATTCCACTGCTTCGCGTTATCAGCAGTGCCTGGACCAGAACGGACGTCAGTTTGAAAACAGGCGTTGACAAAACAATTAAATAATGTCTGTAGATTCTATTACATTTTGAAAATGAAATGTATTTTAATAAACACTGCCTTTATAAGTATTTAAAGTGTGTGAAAAAATGGTTCAGTCTTCCATGAAAAATAAATTATATGAATTAAAATGAATTTATAAAGAAAATTTTCCTTTCGTTATAAATAAAGGAAGCATCTTTATTTACTGGCCGATTTTTAGCAAATTTTCAGCGTTTTTTCGCCGTTCTAAGTTAAGTAATTTGCTCTAATTTAACCAGGATTAATCTGACATTTTTAATGTTAATAAGGATTTTCTTGGTTTTAGAAAAATGTACTCTTCCACTCGAATTTAAAGATATCTACAGGGTGTCCACAATGTCTTGTCACCCCAGTAAAATACTAATTAATTTTCGTTTTTCTTCCAGACCCATTTGAAATGTGTGACAGCAGCAACTATACGATTGAACAACGCGTATTAGCTAGTACCTGGGTCCATGAGCGACCACGTAATGGCAAAACCATTGAAAATATTCGTGCCGACTTCCAGGCCCGATTCGATCGTGCGGCTCCTTTAAAGGAGCTGCACCACTGAATCGGTCCTGAAAGTCTGCACGAATATTTTCAATGGTTTTGCCATTACGTGTTCGGTCGCTCATGGATCCAGGTACTAGCCAATATGCTTTGTTCAATCGTACAGATGCTGCTATTAGTCCAGTCAATCTAGGCTATATTTTTGGTCAACCTGGAAGTAATTGTAACAGAAATGGTTTCATCGTTTTTGACATCCCCAAATATTCAAAAATAACATATTAAAAACTTATTACCATTGGGTGAGGCAATTTTTCAGAAAAATGGAATTTGCATTAACCCCTCACACCCCCAGGTTGGTAGGTCAAAATGACACCATCTTGTATTTTTCGTCCACAGCTAACCTTTAACATTAATATTTTTTCTTCAAATTTTCAGTAATCCTTCCTAGATGGTTAGCAAATATTTTTAGTTGATAAAAAATTACTCAGTCCATAGGGGGCGCTCCCATCTCATGCTAAAAGACGAAAAACGGAACATCGCGCTGCGTATCGACCGCGATTGTAGGCGTTATTGACCATTGCTCAAGTACTCAAGTAAAATTGACCATTGGACATCATAATCGTAGAGGCTTTGATTAGGTCTTTCAAATGAACCCCAACACCACTAGTCTATCCTTCATAGTTTCGAAGATAATATATATTTCATATTAACGACGTTCACTTGTTTTGATTTCGTTTTTTGGACATAACTCTTGGATAAACTGAGATATTGATCTGAAATTTAGTTTATAGAAAAAATAGCATGCTATGTCAACTCAAATCAATACATAACGATTTCACAGGGATAGGCATTTTGATATAGCCTATGCGTGATGGTGAGTTAGTAAAAATCTGGGTCTGTATTATTTTCGTCACTGTTCTCTGCATTCTCTATGTCCAAAGGGTGCTGACAGTTCAGACAAGAAACGCCTTGGCATTCGCCACACAAGGCTGAGCATTTCAGTCCATTCTTGAAACACGTACATCTCGCGTTCTGACACTCTACCTTGCAGTTACATCTGAAAAGTTTTAGTAAGCTTTCTGGTGCTGGAGCTTTCGAGGTATAAACTGGTAGCAGTTTTCCTCTTTTCACAGTCCAACCCCATTCTTCTGGATCAAGATCTTCCAGTCCTCTCCAAACTTGCACTTGGAGGTAAACACGCAATGAATGGAATGATGCAGCTGCGGATGTTGGAGGCAAGCTCTCGGGAGACACAACTTTCATACTTGCAGCAACTTTCCGGTAGAATCTTGTGACACGAAGCTTATCAAGCGAGCTTTCTTTTTTCCGCCATAAACAATAAGCAACAACTTTTCTCCAGCAGTAATAACTTCTTCTCTTGTTGATGTTGAGTTGTTGAAAACTTGGCTTAAGCGTTGAAAGCTTTCGTCTTTCTTAAACTTTTGCAGGGCCACATCTTTACCAATGGAGAACAATCTGGACGTTGTATCACACCCAAGTAAGGCGTGAATAAGCAAGATTGCTTCGCAAATCTTCAATCCTAATTTCGATTTAGCGTACTTGATGTCCCACAGTTTGGTTTTCGCTTTCGATCGAGTTTTTTGCTCTGATGTGAAAAATATTCTGTGACCATCTACATCAGCATGATGGAGCAGGAGAATGAGTAGATCGGTATCTTCTGCAATAACAACTGTTGGTTTACTTCTGGCAGATTCAATTGCTGTCTGTACAATCAAAAGGTCTGCATCACCAGATGATTGGATTGCTTTCATGTTTTCTTCGTTCATTTTAGTCGCCAACATTACTAGAAATCTCTGCTTGTTGTCGAGGTTAGTAAGAAACTCGTCTTTCTTCATATTTAGCTTCATTTCTCCTGTTAAACGTACAGGTATGCCCTGCTTGCCTTTGGTTCTGCGAATGTGGGTTGTATCTTTGGTACAAGGCTTCCCGTCATACCCATCAAATACAACGACTGTTCCCTCTCCGTAATGCTTGAGGACGTATTCTACATAAGTTTTGCAAATCTCGTTGTATGTTCTTCCTTTTGTCCATTGTACTCTGTGGAGTAAGGATCCTCCATCGAGGACATATGAAATATCTTTAGGAAGTGAAGCATCTGATTCATCAGGCGCAGTTGAAGACCAGATAGAATTTGCTAGCTGTGGTTTATTTGCTTCCCTTAACAAACCGTCTGTCTCTATAAGTGCAGGAGGAAATGTGCACAGCTCATACGAGAATGCTGTCTCCAAGTCTACAGCTGATCCCATACCTCTGACAGTGGTTATTAGACGTTGGAATAACAAGAGAGGATCAACGGGAATAACTTCTTCATCTATCTTAATAGTTGATCTTGCTTTCATTGTTATGGCCACGTCTTTCTTCTTGAACGTATAATCTGCAACTGGTTTTCCGGACATTGAAGCAAGAATGTTGCTTCCAATAACCTTGGCATTGTCTACATTGACAGTTGAAATAGCAATTTCTCCTGTGTCAATGCTCATGAGTTCCTTTCGGTTGTCGAAGGGGTTTCTTGCCACAGCGTACGCCAAGATTTTCAATGAATCTTTGAAATCTCTTTCAAGTCGTGCCTGTCTTGTTTCTTTATGCTGCTCACTACCTTCATACGTTACATCTGTAACTTCCTGCATCGCACGGTTTATTTCTGCACAGGCTGGTGTCGACAGTAGCCAAACTGATCTTTGTACCTCAGTCATTCCTCGTCCGTGAGTTAGTCCACCTGTTGTTTTCAAACTCCTCATAAGAACTTGTTCTATAACCAGATCTGTTGAGAGTCCAGCCCAAAATCTATTACTTCTGCGAACAACATGATAGCCTTCTCTAAACTTTGCGTAAACATTTGGATGTGTCTCTTTTAGATTTAACATTTTTTGAAGATAGATGCGTGTTGACTTAGCATACGCAAAATGTCCAGACGCTGCGAAAAATGGTAGCATGCTATACTCTGCCAGTAAATGAAGAAGGAAGTTTCCTGTTCTTTCGGCTTTTATGAATGTGCATAGTATTTCGACCATTTCTATGTATTGGAACCACAGTTTTGCAATTCTCGAGGAATCTAAGCTATGTTTGTAGTTCTCCAGTTTCTCAATCATCTTTTTGAAGACCTCCTCCTTTTCTACATCTTCCGAACTTATTTCTCCTGAGATTGATTTATCAAGTAAATCTGAGATCTGTATTAAATCGAAGTTATCAGCAAAATTGAAAACATCTTCTGACTGAGTGTATTCTTCATCATTGTCTAACTTAATAGGGCACTCGTATATTTCTGACATCATTATTGCATGAAGGGCACCTACAACTAGTAGATGACCACCAACGGCTCGAGATATTGCTTTCCCACTTAGCATGTGGGGCACCGTGTTTTCAGCATAGACAGTTTCTAACATTGTCTGCAGTCCGGAAGAAGTCATGAGATGCCCAATAGATCCAAGGAAACTCATGGCAGTGTGGAGCCCACCAAGTCGCAACACTATTTCTTTCAAAGGGCTTGCATCATCCACACTTTCTTGGATTTCAATTCCCTTCCAGTACAGTGGCTGATCAAATGTTAGTACCGGTGACATGTTGTAGCGCTTTGCTTGCTCAGACACAAAATGCATGGTTGACAAAATGCACGATTCGTCGCTGGATTACATATCGATCATCGGCATGAATATAACGGAAGCCTGTCCAGGGTGCTCTCCTTTATGCACCATTTGCATAAAGCCATTCCACAGTGATCGTTGAGGTTTCAGCATCCAGGCACAATTCCATAAAATGTTGAGGCAACTTGTTGGATCATCGGCATGAAATTGAAATTGATGTAAATCTTTGTATGTTAAGGCGCAAGAAGATTTTCTGCGCGAGCAAAATATGTGAGTTTCGATGCCGCAAATGTCCACGATCTCCTTTGATGTGACATCTATTCTTGGCACTAATTTCGTGGAACCTACCTTGGGAGTAACTGTAACAATTATACCCATACCGTGGAATGTATTTAGACCATCGATTGTTCTAATATTGAGATCAACATTGTCACCAACATGTATGAAAGATTCATTGTCAATGCCTTCAATTTCTGTCCCCTGATGATACGCCGCACTTCTTTCAAACTTCTGAACCTCTGAGTAGGAAGAGCAAAATCCGTGACTGTGTAAAGAGTCAATCAAAAACCTTGATCCAAATTGTCTATGCATTTTCCCTCCCATGCCAATCTGAAGTGGGGCAATTATTGCTTTTGGTCTGACTGCTTGCATTATTGCCTGCCCAATAGAAGCAATTCGTAGGTCACTGCTTTTGGCAACAAACATCTTTTCAAGCAGTAATCGTAAAGATTTGGGAAGAAATTATTTGCAAAGGGCACGAGATTCTATGTCTTGGGTGGATGGATACATTGTTGAAGAACTATCGCATTCTTTAATTTCACTTTTTAGCAGCTTTGCCGCAGTTTCAATAATGCGATTTTTTTCAGTTTCTACGTCATCTGATTTCTTGCTTTTATAGAAATCATAGAGAATATTCTTGGTTTTTGATCTGAATGTGACAACATTATGTTTCCCATTAATCTCCGTGACAACAATTTCATCTTTAAAATGCTCCATCAAACGACTTTTCAGCCATTTGGAAGTATATGCATGACTTGATGAATCTTTCAGATGATCCTGCATTATTGACAAAAGATCATTGATTGTGGTTTGTTCATCATCATTTTCTCGCAAATAATTCGCCACAAAAGCAAAGGCAGACTCTTGAGATTCATCATAAGGCCGACCTCTTTTTAAACTTTGACTCGTTTGTGAGTTACTATCGAATAGTTTTGGAATACCTTTTCCAATACGAAAGTTAGTACTACATGCTTGATGATCTACCGCATCTTCTGAATGTAAATCATTTACAAAAGCTATACGCCATTTTACATCAACTTCCCAGCCATCCTTGCGCTGTTCGCAAACTTTTAGAATACTGATATCCAACTCACGATTCTTGTACATCACTTGAAAAGCTTTACTGTCCCGTTTATCTCTTTCGGTGATGCGATTTTTGCAGAACAAACATTCCAATTTGTAATTAAAGTCGTGATCAGATCTTAAACTAAGTTTAAATGCAGTGGCATCAGAAGATGTGGATGCTTTCTTTTTATTGTAAGATGCAATGTTCTTCTTATTAATATATGGATCTCTACATGATCTGTGTAGTTTGTCTCCAGCTGTGACAAAGATGTCATCGTCTCTTTCTCTGCTAGCATTGCAAACACCCAAGGCACATTTTTCTGTTAGTGTCACATAAGAATCACGGTCATCCATGACTTCTTTACATATTGCACAGGTTTCGAAACGTTCAGAATCCATTTTGACCTGAAACAAAATAATAGAATTAATTAATTTTATTGCAAAATTACAGTGTTAATTTTGTTTTAGAAACTGATTGGACTTGGAAGTAATTGCATTTTTAAACGCCAAGTTTAGGATTCAGGCGCATTAAGAAACTCGGATCATATATGATTTCGTATAGCGGCCATCCTGAAAATCCAAGATGGCCGCCATGGTGGGCCTACCGCCCACCTGACAATATCCTAAGCGCTATAATTATATTCCCTGACCCAGAAAATGTATATTTAGACACAAAATTGTGATCCTACATATATTAGAAACGAAGATATAAGTAAATACAGGTTTTTCACACGTCGGCCATCTTGAAAATTCATGATGGCCGCCATAATTGACAAACTAAGCATCAGACACTATTTTAATCCATTTTAATGGTTTCGTTGACCATTAAAACCTACAGAATGATATATTACAATAAGAAATTGATTGAATAGTAAAAATTTGGTGCCACTTTATTGTTACCGATGGTAGCGGCGGCCATCTTGGATTTACGGAAATTGGCCTGGCCCGTTTGTGGTAAGTTTTTAATATATCATTTATGTTGAGGTAAGGGTGCGAAAACAGTTAAAAACCATTTCTGTTACAATTACTTCCAGGTCCAATCACAGATTGACTGGACTATATCATACATTTCAAATGGGTCTGAAAGAAAAACGAAAATCAGTTAGTATTTTACTGGGGTGACGAGACATTGTAGGCACCCTGTACTTGAAAGTTAGTGCGATCCTTCTTAAGACTCTACGCTACAAAGTCTATAAAACCCTTTTTCAGAGTTTTAATTCTAAGATGACTAATATTGGTTTGAACTAGAAAATTCGAAAAATGTTCGACTCTGGTCCACTTTATACCCCATAACCTTTCCTTTTAGGGGGTGATTTTTTTTTTCAAAATGTAATGTTGGAATGTTCAGTTAACGTACTATTTATCGTGCAAGTTTGAAAGTAATAATCTATTTACTTTTTTATGGGTTTCTGAAAACTGGTATTTTCAGGATTCAGATTTTGCGAAAATTGAACATAAAGTTAAGTTCAACTCCGAAGTAGCGCACTTATATAGATATATAATAATAATAATGATGGCGAAATAGCGATGGATCCACCTTTTATTATTGAGACGATAGTTACCTCTCAATTTCGAAATAGCAATCGAAATAACGCAAATTTCGATATCGATATCGAAATAGGGTTAAACTGAGTACTGATGTAAATTCATTATTCAGTAAATATTCAGGAAAATATATTTTTGAAATGTTGATTGCACTTTATTTTACCAACAGTACATCAACATTAATTTGTGACCCGTCACAAATACATTTAAAAAATAACAACCACGCATCAGCAGTCGATCGATTAACCGTTCAAATTAGGTTATCTGTGAAATATTTCAACCATCAAATTTTGCTCAAAATTGGTACGAAATAAGTTGCCTAGAAGTCCGTTTTTGAGTCAATAAAATCGTAGAGATAGTTTTTTGGGTACAATTATCTGAATTACTTCCTACAATTGGACTTCACCACTTACACTTTTCTTCAATACATTCAAAATTTTCAACAGTTAAAACAATATTTCTGTAAAACCGATGCGTTGAAATTTAATAGAAAAACAATACAAGTATTGCTCTTCCGAACTCTCTAACTGAATGCCTCCTCCTTTAAGGAGATCACGCACCACCACACTTTCTACACTTCCTCATTCCTTTTCTGTCCAACTATCTAACGCAAGAGTTAATCGGTATTTTCACTCTTTCGTCTACTCAACCGGTCAGCTCTGGAACAATCTTCCTCAGTCCATCTTTCCTCGTGTCTCTGACCTCCCATCTTCCAAAAGCAGTGCCCAGACTGGCCCCTCCTTCCTGCATAAATAAAATATTATCAACGGAAGGTGTATATTATATATATATATATATATATATATATATATATATATCTCTTATTCGTATGAATAGTTTTTATAGAGGGGTTTAGAACTTCGTGGTTCAGTTATAGGGTTCCATACGCATATTTTTATATCCATATTTTCATACTTCTTATTTACTTCTCCCGAAAAATCATACATATTAATGGTAATTTAGCTTTTGGAATCGTTTGGAATAGACGTAACATGCAGAAACGTACAGAATTTTTTTTAAATTTTGAACTTTTAAAAATGATGGTGCCAAAAACCGCCTAAAAAATTACCTCCGACTAAACATATAGCTAAGTTTCACTATATTTTATTTAAAATACGCGCAAACTATTCATAACTACATTTTTGAAATCTAGAACTTTTTTTGTAATGGGGAAAAAGAAAATAATTAGGTCTCATTAATTTTCAAACAGGAGAAGAAAAAAAAAAGTTAATCTCCCCCAAATTCCTTTGAAATTTAATTTCAAGATTAAACACTCATTAATTTTAAAGCTGCTTAATTAATTAGCATTATACAGGGTGTCCCATAAGTCCGGCATCATAGGAAAAATAATAAAAAAAAGGCAAAACAAAAGCTTTTATTTACAGAACGTGCTCAATATGTCCACCATTGTTTTTAATACACAAATTCAGACGTGATACCCAGTCAGCAAGCACACGGTGAATGATGTCAGGAGTAATGGTGTTACATGCCCCAATAATGCGCTGCCGCAAATGTTCAACACTCCTAATTTTCTCTGCGTATACCAGCGCTTTCAAGTGGCCTCAGAGATAAAAATCTAGTGGCGTGAGATCCGGGCTTCTAGCTGGCCATTCCACAGGCCCTCGACGTCCTATCCAATGACCAGGGAATTGTTGGTACAGGTATTCCTTTATTTGGGTGCTGTAATGTGCAGAAGCACCGTCTTGCTGGAACCATGTTGGGAAATTTCCTTCTTCGTTCAAGACACTGGGAAATGCTTCTTCCTTGAGCATACGTAGGTAAGTGCCTCCAGTGACATGTTCATCGAAAAAGAGGGGGCCTATGATGCGATCCTTCCAAATACCACACCATACCATCACCCGAGATGCACCTTGTTCCTTTGAAGAGGTATACCAGTGAGGGTTGTTTTGAGACCAGTAGCGGGTGTTCTGTCGATTTACCTCACCATTTCCATAAAAAACAGCCTCGTCACTGAACGGAATGGTGGACGGAAATTTGACATCCCGAGCATATTGTTCCGTAGCCCATTCACAAAATTCCATTCGCCGGTCGGGATCATCTTCGCTTAATTTCTGTAGGATCTGAAGTTTATATGGATGCCATTTGTGAGCCTGAAGAATGCGATGGATGCCATTTGTGAGCCTGAAGAATGCGATGGATGCCATTTGTGAGCCTGAAGAATGCGATGGATGCCATTTGTGAGCCTGAAGAATGCGATGGATGCTACTTTTCGACACTCCTGTCTCGGCGGACAATCGCCGAAGAGACTTATTGGGACTTCTGTTAAAATGAGCCAGGATAGCAGTCGCTGTATCATCGTCAGTGGACCTCCTTGAAGGTCCATTGCGTGGTTTATCTTCTATGGATCCTGTTTCCTTAAACTTTGCAACGAGTCTACTAACACAACTCTGTTATTGGCTCGCGGTCTGGATGCAGTCTGTTAAATTCAGCAGCGGCCTCTCTTTGACTCCGATTTCCTATGAGTAGAATTATTTGGATTCGTTCTTCCTTGCTCACAAACATTATGGCCTGTAGAAAGAGAAAAATATGAATTATGGTTTGTAGAAACAGGAAAACATGAATTTCTCCTATGATGCCGGACTTATGGGACACCCTGTATTATTATATGTTGTTATTAAAAAAAAGAAATAATATAAAATTAATAACTAAGGAACAGCTCGGGATAATAATGACAGATGATGCGAAATTCGAAACACAAAATCAGATAGCGATAAATAAAGCAAAAAGAGTCGCCGGACAGGTACTAAGAACGTTCAAGAGAAGGGACAGGACAGTAATGATTCCCCTGCTAAAAACACTGATTATACCAAAACTTGAATACTGCTCAGTTTTGACGACCCTATATAAAAAGGAAGAAACTAATAAACTAGAAGAAACGCAAAGGCATTTCACAGCCAAGATTGATGGCTGCAAAGAACTCAACTGGACTACTGGGAAAGACTACGTAAACTAAATCTGTACTCCCTGGAAAGAAGAGAGAGGTACACCATAATCTACATATGGAAAATGATCGAAAAACTGGTACCAAACCTCAAACTAAACCCAATTACCATTCAAACAACACTGGAAAATAGGAAAGGCAGAATGTGTAGTGTTTCCAAATTAAAGGCCTGAGAAGGGACCTCCTCAACTCTGAAGGAAAATAGCTTCGTTGTCAGGGGGCCAAGACTTTTCAACCAGCTTCCAAAGGACCTCAGAAACGTAACGGGGGTCAAAGTTGAAGTCTTCAAGAGATGACTGGATGCCTGGCTCAGGACGGTACCAGATTAGCCGGGCGTGCCTGGCTATGTACGGTGAAGAGCGCAAGAAAGCAACTCGCTTCTCCACCAAGCCAGACCTAGAGGCGGGGCCACCAGCTTGACCTCCGTGTGAAGAGAAACCAACGCACGAAACAACACAAGGTTCATATAAATACCTGGTAACACAGAAAATTGAATAAAACTTGTTTCATTGAATTTTCTGTGGCTGAAACTCTTGAGAAAGTTCTTATTTTCATCATAATGAAAACATTAATATTAATTTTAATTCTTATGCACTGCCTGCCATAACAGTAATATCACGAAATTTGGAAAATTATGTCATATATTCATAATTCTATATTATATTGATAGATTAACTAAATATCCCCATCCGCGGATATTGAAATTAAAGATCCGCATCCGCAGATGTTGAAAAACTGACATCCGGTCCACCACTAACACACACATATATATATATATAAACACCCGTCATTTCCATCAATATTTGTTTAAAAGGTGTAAATAAAACACAACTGCAGCGTTCTGTCTATTTAATATATATCGAAATATAAAATATGTATATACATTAGGGGCAAAGCAGGGATAATACATACATGATTAGACCCAAAAACAGGAATAATTGGTGTTATTTAATATATGTGTATATATATAGGTATCAAAAATAATACAGCTAGTACAGAAGAATTCTATGTACAACAAATTACACAACACGTTTGAAATATAATATATATATATGAAAATAACCACGAAGGAAAAAGGAAACACAGAATGGTGCTCAAGTGCTTTCGTCTAATAACATACTCAGGAACACTGAAATAAATAACACGTTCGAGACTATATATAGGTCACAAAAGAATTTAAAAAATAAAAATAAAATAGAAAAATAAAAATTGTAGGAGGAGCATACAAATTTATAAGGAAAAACTACCAGAGTTTTAGCACTTTGCCCCTTTTGTCTAAATCCGTTCTGAACGAATTCAAAACAACAGGATCAAGCGAAAAAAGACCCTGGCTAATGTTAAAATTATTTGTAAGTTGAATAATGGCAGACTCAAGAATACTTCTATTAACAATGTTGCTTCAGTGAAACGAAATTGAGCGTTATTCCAATCAATAAAGTGGGATAACTCTGACAAATGGACGAAAAGGGCACTGGACGATTGTCCCGTTCTAACGGAATATTGATGCTGTTTTACACGTGTATGCAAATCCTTTCCCGCCTGTCCACTGTAAAAGGAATCACATTGTTTACAACCAATTTTATAGATAATGCCTGAATTATTGGTAGGGCTATTTTTTACTATGATATTTTTAACAATATTGTCATATGAAAATACTACATTAATATTCAAAAGTTTAAGTATATTAGCTATGCCTTAAAAGCCTAGGAAAAATGGAAGTACTAAAATATTCTTCGACAAATTGCGAGGGTTATTATTCAAGTAGTATACCCGCATCCGGGGAGACGGACATGGATCAATTTGAAAATTTCCCCCTCACCGTCCATTATGACGGTCCCTCCTTTATAAGGTGCCTTTCATGGTTCTTAAAAAAGAAAAACAGAAAAGGAAAAAAAGAAAAAGAAAAGAAAAAAGAAAAAAGAAAAAAGAAGAAAGAAATCCTCACCATCCTTGAAAAAAAAAAAAAATTAAAAAAATTAAATTTAAAAAATTAAAATTTAAAAATTAAATTTAAAAAATTAAAATTTAAAAATTAAATTTAAAAAAGAATTCGTCTTCACCTTTCAAAAAAGGGTTCATCATAACCTTCTTTCACGAGAAAAATCCTCCTGTCCTGTGGGGTTCTTTCAAGGTCTTTCATAAGACAAACACACATTCGAGTACTTTACGTTCCGGTTCGTTGCCCCGATAGCTCCAATACCATATTACCTCTTCAATTGTATTATCGCGTTCGTAATTGCATACATCACAAATTAGAAAATCAGACTAAACAGGTTTTAAATCAATAACATTTTCTTTGATTAATATTTGTATTATATGAAGTTAAATAAAAATATTAAATACACTTAAATTAAAACATTATTTTCAATTATAGGGGTAACTTTTGCTTATCCAAATTAAATTCCATTCATTCTACATTAATATGCAATGAAATGAACTGAAAAGGCTTATTGGCAGACTATATCCCATATGATAAAAATTATTAAGCTACATATATAGTTTAGCCAACATAACTATTATTATTTATCATTAATTACCATCTTAAACAATATTATTTGTTTATCGTATATATATATATATATATATATATATATATACAGGTCGTCCGATAAGTGAGTGGCGATTTTATGTCAGTTAGCTTAGTGTACTAATATCTTTGATATCTAATAGATGTCTATGCTTTTTTCAATTAAGCTAGCTTCACATGAAATCCAAATTTTTAATTTTGCAGTAATTCATGTTTATTCCTGTTTGTTCTGGTTTTTCATTGTTTTATTTTTATTATTTCTAATTATTGGCGTTGCAATGGCTGAGGTAGACGCACGTGTTGATAAAATTTGTGATCAAAGTCCCTACACATATGAAGCACGGATATTAGCAGTAACATGGTGGCATGAATCTGGAAAAACCAAGCATTGCATGAAGGTAGTACGCGAAAGGTTTGAACAAAGATTTAATGATGTGCCGCCAAAGGGCGAAATTATTAGAAAATGGGAACACAAATTATTCACAACTGGGATGATAACACTGGCCAACAAAATGAAACTTTTTTTTCTCATCACAAACATGATCACACTTTTCTTAATGCATTTTACGCGCTGATTCCGAATCTGGTTTTTGTTTGTTTCTAGCACGTAGAGTTATATAGATACACTGGTTTTGATATTTTTAAGTTTTTGATATTGCTATAAGAAAATTTATGGATGTATAGATCACACTTAGGAATGCTAAACAACAAATACATCATATACTTTATTCAATGTACTTATAAATAAAGAATATATACATTATTTTATTAAAAGCACTGTGAGTGTGATTTCCTTTTGTAAATTTGGCCTGGATTGTCACGATACAGCATCCAACAATGGTCCGCCATCATGCTTTCATTCCAATATCCTTGGTAGCGCTTCTCCATCATCTGAATATCTTGATGGAAGCGCTCTCCTTGCTCGTCACTCACTGCACCAAGGTTTTCAGGAAAGAAATCTAAGTGGGAATGGAGGAAGTGAATTTTTAACGACATTCGACACTCCATTTCTTTGAAGGCATCAAGGAGGTTCTTGACTCCATCCTTATACGCAGGTGACTTGTTGCTTCCAAGAAAGTTTTCACATATCCATTTGAACGCCAGCCAAGCCTTCAATTCCAGCGGACTTAGGACTTTTTCAAATTCAGTGTCATTCAAAACCTCCCTTATTTGTGGCCCAACAAAAATTCCTTCCTTCAATTTTGCTGCAGTAACCTTCAGAAATTTCCTTGAAAGGTATTGGAACCCTTCAGCATTGACTTTACCCATTGCTTTAACAAAATTCTTCATTAAACCAAGTTTAATGTGAAGAGGTGGCAGATAGATCTTTTGGGGATCCACTAAAGGGACAGACTGGACATTGCTTATCCCTGGGACATGTATACCTAAGTGGCCAGTCACTTTTGGTGTAATGTTCTATAGTGGCGCGACTGTCCCACAGGCAAAGGAAACAACAAAATTTTGTGAATCCTGACTGCATGCCCATAAGCATTCCTATAACTTTTAGATCACCATAAACATTCCATTGATGACTGTCGTATTTGATTGCCTTCAGTAGTGTATCCATATTGTCATGTCTCTTTTAGATGGACGGAATGGGCAATGGGGATGGATGGCATTATATTACCATTATGCAAAAGAACTGCTTTCAGGGGTCATTCTTACATTGTCGAGGCATGTTGACTGACCTGAGCAAACTATAAATTCAAAAAAATGTACACCAACTTGACACAACAAGTTCTTGGACTGGACTGATCTTTTGACACACAAAGCACGGCATTGTTGCCTGAATCACAATGCTGCTAGACGTAAAAGCTCACACCTGAAATACATAAGATGTATAATTAAGATAATTGAAATCAATAAGATGAATAAACTAAAAAAACACAATAAAATAAACACAAACAAATGTTGAAATATTAGTATTTTGCCTATTTAAAATGGTTAAATCTGTGTAGTTATATATATGCCTTCATCTTGAAAACTATACGTGCTAGAAAAAATCTGAATGCAGTTTTGGAATCAGCGTGAAAGATGCTATCCAGCCACCACAAATGTTACTCTGATGAAAAATCTTTGTTGACCAGTGTAATTGATAAAAAACGCCGTGGTCGCCCCAAAGCAAAAGCAAGATTGGAAGATGATGTTCAAGTGTCAATTCGACAATCGCCAACCAAAAGTATTCGTAGGCGTGCATCTGCATTAAATGTTCCGAAATCAACACTGCATGATTTGATGAAAAAAGACTTGCATTTTAAAGCTTTCCGCCCAACCTCCGTTCAGTTTTTATCGCCACAAGATAAAATTGTCAGAGTTAATGCTTGTCAACAAATTCTTGAAGCTTTTCCAAGTAAAGCCGAGAGAGATCGTATGTTCTTCAGTGATGAATGTGCCCTTTATGGCGATGGCAAAAGCAAATTTTCGTTTTTTTGGTCGAAAGAAAATCCTCATTATTATGATCAAGTAAAACAGTATCCCCCTCGAATCATGATATGGTGTGCAATATCAGCGCATTGTTTAATTGTCCATTTGTGTGCACTGGTCGAATTACTTCAGGAAGTTATATCGACATGTTGGAGAACAGATTTCTACCCGCTTTAAGAAATACGAATATTCGCAACCCTATTTTTCAGCAAGATGGTGCTCCAGGACACACCGCTTTCGCTGCGCGTGAGTTCCTAGACAGAAATTTTCCTGGCAGATGGATCGGAAAGTATAGTCCTGTACCTTGGCCTCCGCGGAGTCCGGAATTGACTACCCCGGATAATACCCTCTGGGGAATCCTCAAGATGCAGATTAATGGCCGTGAAAATCAAAGTGAATCTGATCTGACAAAAATCGCAGAAGTTGTGTTAAGTGACATCAATGAGGATAAAGAACTTTTACAAAAAATGTCAGACTGGACATGGAGACGCTTACAGCTTGCTGTTCGTGTAAATGGCGATCAGGTTGATCCCTATGACAATTAATTATCGAATTAATTGTAAGTTTAATAATAATAAAATTCCTTCTAATAAAATTTTTATTATCCTTTATCTTTTATTTATAAATTGTTCCCGAATCGCCACTCACTTATCGGACGACCTGTATATTATATATATATATATATATATGGGGTGAATTTCACAATTAAACATGTGAAATGAATGAAAGGTACAGCTCTATATATATATGGTAAATATTTCCATTAGGGTTTCCACCCAATTTTGACGCCAAAATACATTTTCCTAGTAGTGTATGATGTGCTTTGTTCAAATCTGGCCTTCATTTTATGCGAAAATGAACCAATCAAAAGTTATGAGACTTCAAAGTTTTAACATATTTTGGTTCATTTCCCCATAAAATGAAGGCCAGATTTTAACATTGCACATCAAATACTACTAGAAAAATGCATTCCATTGTCCAAATTGCTAGAGAACCTAACCTAATCTAACCTACCTAACCTAACCTAACTTACCTAACTTACCTAACCACATCCTTTACACGCCATATTGGAAAACCAACTAATGAAGAAAACGGAAAACACTGTAGCCGCATACCTCATTTTTTTTAGCCAAATGTGATTTTTCCACCCAAGTAGATACACTTATGATGACGTCATTCAAAAATTTATGACCAAAATGTAGTGAAGAAAATAATTTTTTAAAAAGCCTATAACATTATAAGTACGCAATTGCGCAAATAATAACATATACCATTAGACTCCTAAATTTATGCTGAAACGTTTGATAACAGCCAGTATTGTCAACTTGGTGGAAACGTTAATATAAATAATTTCCATATATATATATATATATATATAATATATATATATATTATATATATATATATATATATATATATATATACTGTATATTTGATAAGTTTACTGGTTCAATGTACAATAGTTGCATATTTCTTTCTTAAGTACGTTGATTATATTCGGCATCTCAGTTCACATTCTTACTAGATTTTCCAGGCTAGTTAATAAACAATTTTAAAACGTATGTAATTTTTTCTAGTAATTTAACTATAACGAGAAGTAGTTAATTATTATTGTTACCAACTTTTGGCTATAAATTACACAGATCTGCGAACGAGAAATTTGTAAGAGCAGTTTTCTTACTAATAGTTGATTTTATATAAATCAAATACTCTGATTTCGAATGAGGCATGCATTTTCCTAGCACGTAAGGATTTTCTGCAAACTGGAAGGAAAATCAGCTACGTAAATAAATATTATTTATTTCAATTTACATTAGTTATCTATTTCGTTTTGTTATGTTAATTACAAATGCAACCAACTTTAAAAAGAAAGAATGCTATCTAAGTCAACTACATATACGTCTTTATCTAGACTGAGTTTTCTTGTGGACCTACGCGCTGCTCCTTTTCTTTTATATAATAATTCTGTAGCATCCCATTTCAACATTCAGCAGTAAGCAATCGTCATGCTGACGTCACACATTCACTGACATCTCATTAGTTTTTAATCAAAATTAATTTGACCCAGTTTTAATGAAAACTACTTACATGTGTAATATAAAATATAACATTTTGTGAATTTCTGTACGTAATGTCGAAAACTAATATTATTTTTGGAACCATCGTGCAAAATTACTATACAGGTGATACATTATTTCGAGCAACAAAAACATCTACTAGTCATTATTATGCATTCACATTCAGGGATAGCTGCATACACGCATCCTTTTATAATGTTTCAAATGTAAATTTAATTTCAAAGCGTTTTATCATGTAACATTGGAGGATATATTTTAAATATTTTTACGCGAACTGAAAAGCGTTGATTTTTTCCTACTGCCGTTAATCCATCATTTTGACGATTACCTATTTTAATTTTTCATTCATTTACAGCACGAATTTCATTATACGTGAATTTAAAACAGAAGCGTATTTATAATGCAGAATGTGTAGACGAAAACACGAAATATATCTCTATAAGTACACGTTTATTTTTAAATTATTGAAATATGCAAGATTGAAAAGTGATCAATGATTATAGGATAATCAGTCTCATTTATAATAGTGTTACACTAAATGCTGCAAAAGCCGTTTTCTACGAACATTACAATATAGAAAACGGAATTTGCCTAATGAGAAGGCACGCTGCAAATTAAATATAACTGTTTATGATCATTCTATAATTTTAAAACATTACTTGTAAGCAATTAGTTTCACTGATTAATATAATTTCTTTTCATTAGTTTACTAATCCCCATTTTCAACAACTTTCCGGAATTATACAAACAGACAGGAATTGCGAAATTTCCATAGCGTTATATTACATTATAATACGTTTCAAAACGTCTGGAATATAAGTTGCTGTTTTTTTTTTTTTAATTGAATAACCTTTATTAATAATAATATAGCTAATAATAATGATATAGATAATATAGATAATTACGTTGCTTATCATACTGTAAGAGATGGTCAGATTGGTGGGGATCTCTGTGTATGTGCATCAAACTTACGACTCTAACGAAGTATTTTCTCTGTGTAATAGTGACAATGAAAACCTGATTGTGAATATAAAATACAAAAGTAATGTATATTCTCTCCATGCAATATATAGACCACCTAATACTAATATCAATAGCTTTTTAATTCACTTAGATAACATGTTATGCAACTTCCATAAATCGAACGCCATAGTTGCGGGAGACTTCAACATCAATTTGCAATCTGAAGCAATCTCTCATAAATTTTTAAATTTAATGAATTCTTTCTATCTTAGTCATTCTATTACCAAACCCACTCGAGTCTGCAGCTATGGCAATCGAATAACAGAATCTACGATTGATAATATATTTGTAAATAGCAATGCCCTTGTAAACTCTGGAATTATAACCACTAACATCAGTGATCATTTTCCTACTTACGCTATATTCAATAACATTGTTCAGGTTGCGGACAAAACAGCTATTAATTACAGAATATTCTCAGAGGTTAACAAAAGAAAATTTTTTGGGGCTGTAGAAAATACTCGACTTGACTGTGACGAACCTTTAAATGACCCAGATCATATGTTTCAGTTCTTCTATGACACATTATTCCATATTTTTAATATTTGCTTTCCTTTAAGGAGAAAAAGTTTCGCCCAAAAGTGTCACAAATCCATGGATCACCCCAGGAATTATCACTTCAATAAAGAACAGAGATAAATTATTCAAATTGCAATTGCAGAACAAAATTCCTAAAATACAATGTACTCAATACAGAAACAAATTAACTAAAATAATCAAAATTGCAAAATATAACTATTATAACAATCAATTTTCCAAACATAAAGGAGACATAAAAACACTTGGACAACCATAAAAAATCTTCTCGGAAAACCAATTAAGAAAAATTCAATAGAGAAATTAAATGTTGATAATAAAGAAATTAATGATGATACTGCTATTGCAGACTCTTTAAATGCACATTTTACTTCAATAGCGGATAAGCGTCGCTCACAATTAATAAATAATGATCACTCACCTCTAGAATATATGCCATCCAGCCCACTAAATTCATTTTCTTTTGTTCCTGCTACCTCTACTGAAGTCTAGAATATTATTGGTAAATTAAAAAATACAAAAAATAACATTCATAACATTCCTGTACCTATATTGAAACTTGTTAAAGATAAGATATCTGTAACTTTGGCTAAAATTATCAATCAAAGTGTTTCCAAAAGAATATTCCCATCAATGATAAAAACTGGTTGTATAACACCCCTTTTTAAAGGGGGTGATCCTACACTAGCAACAAATTACAGGCCGGTGTGTTCATTATCTGTGTTCAGCAAAGTTTTCGAAAAAATTGTAAAAAGTAGAATGCAGCGATATTTAGAATCCTACAATTTATTATTTCCAAACCAATATGGCTTCCGTAATAATAAAACAACAGAAATGGCTATTTTAAATCTTGTGGAAAATGTAAATATAGCTAAGGAGAAAAAAGAAATAATGATATCAATATTTATTGATTTGAGTAAGGTGTTTGATGGAATAGACCATAATATTCTACTTAATAAATTGTATTGTTACGGCTTTGGAGGAGCAATCAGTGATTGGTTTATAAGTTATTTGTCCAATAGATATAATTTTGTATTAGTAAATAAGGTTTGCTCCACTAAAGCGCTTGTCAAACATGGTGTGCCACAGGGCTCAGTTCTGGGTCCACTGTTATTTTTATTAGGTGCTCTTCCAATATGTGCTCTACCGCGAAACTGTGATCTACCATATTCCAATACGTGCTCTACCGTGAAACTAGCCTTATAAGGCTAACTAACGAAAATATCATGACTTAACCTAACCAATTGGTTAGGTTAAGTAGTGATATTTTCTTTAGTTAGCCTTATAAGGCTAACTAACGTACCTGCTGCTAATCCGAATAATCTAAGGTAGATCACGTATTGGAATGTAAATTTTCGCGGTAGAGCACATATTGGAAGAGCACCTTTTATTATATATAAATGACCTTCCACGTTCATCTGATATATTGAACTTCATAATGTTTGCAGATGATACAAATGTCTCTTTTTCTTGCAAAGATGTTAATACAGCTAAGAATATATTTCATTCAGAATTCATCAGTGTAATGAAATGGTTGACCACCAATAAACTCTTCCTAAATACTAGTAAAACAAATTTCATGATTTTTACTAATAAAAGAAATGTATATCTTGATGAACTTAATATTAATGAAATCGACATAAAGCAGTGTACTGTAACAAAATTTCTTGGTGTAATGCTCGATAAGAATTTGCAATGGAGTGATCATGTAAATTATATGGCGAAAAATATTTCAAGGAGCGTTGCTATAATGTTTAAACTTTAAAATGTAGTCCCTAAACAAGTTTTATTGACTCTTTATCATACTCTTGTTCTTCCTTATATAACATACTGCACCCTTGTTTGGGTAAACTCCGCTAACAACGCATTAAATGGTATCTTTATCATCCAAAAACGAGCAATAAGGTTATTATCTGATGGTGATTTCCTTGATCACTCTAGTGCATTATTTAAAGAGCTAAACCTACTAAAGCTGAACGATATAACCAAACTGGCACATTTTATTTTTATTTACAAGTGTAAGAACAAAATCATTAATTTGCAATGGGTAAATAGATATTTTGTAACTCATCAAGAAATCCATTCGTATCAGACCAGAAATAGATCAAAGCTTGTTATACCTCAATTTAGATTGTCTTCATCTCAAAAACTACCCATTTTCATTGGATTGAAACTATGGAATGACTTGCATGCCGATATAAAAAATAATGCGAATGTAAATTTGTTTAAAGCCAAGTTGAAATACCGATTAATAATGGGATACTATCAATAATCTTGGATTAATGTCCACTAATAATGTTTAATATTGTCCACTAATATTGTTGGATCTTTTCCGTTTGACTGCCGCCATTGAAACATAAGAGGTGAGTGCCCCCAGCCTTCTTTACTTAGCCTTATAAGGCTAACTAACGAAAATATCACGACCTAACCTAACCAATCGTTAGGTCAACTGTACGACCTTGACGATTGGTTAGGTTAGGTCGTGATATTTTTGTTAGTTAGCCTTATAAAGCTAACTAAAGAAGGCTATGTTTCAATGGCGGCAGTCAAACGGAAAAGATCCATATTGTTTAATATTGTAATACAGGTTTTAACTATTAATAATACTTATTTACTTATTTATTTATTTATCATTATTAATTTATAACAAGTAGCTGCTTATTTTTAATAAGAGCACAGTAAAGCCTAAAGCTTAAGGGCCAAATTAAATAAAAATAAATAGTCGAGCTTCACAATTATTCATGTCATTGTAAAAATTGTAAATTGTAAAAAGACTACTGTATTTATTTTATTATTAATAAAGGTTATTCAATTAAAAAAACCAGCAACTTATATTCCAGACGTTTTGAAATGTATTATAACATATTATAATGTAATATAACGCTATGGAAATTTCGCAATTCCTGTCTGTTTGTATAATTCTGGAAATTTTTTGAAAATGGGGATTAGTAAACTAATGAAAAGAAATTATATTAATCAGTGAAACTAATTGCTTAAAAGTAATGTTTTAAAATTATAGAATGATCCTAAACAGTTATATTTAATTTGCAGCGTGCCTTCTCATTAGGCAAAATTCCGTTTTCTGTATTGTGATGTTCGTAGAAAAGGCTTTTGCAGCATTTAGTGTAACACTATTATAAATGAGACTGATGATCCTATAATCATTGATCAATTTTCAATCTTGCATATTTCAATAATTTTAAAATAAATGTGTACTTATAGAGATATATTTCGTGTTTTCGTCTACACATTCTGCATTATAAATACGCTTCTGTTTTAAATTCACGTATAATGAAATTCGTGCTGTAAATGAATGAAAAATTAAAATAGGTAATCGTCAAAATGATGGATTAACGGCAGTAGGAAAAAATCAACGCTTTTCATTTTGAGTAAAAATATTTAAAATACAGGGTGTACATAAAGTCAGGATCTATTTTTGTGAAGCACTTGGAAATTATATGGAATTCAATCATAAAATGATAAAGTGGTAACATTTATTAAATAATTAAGAGTAGAATTCGACGTGACGCCCATCAGTATCCCTGCACAGCTCAAATCGTTCCGCAGCATTTCTAAACACATTCTGGAGCATTTGCGGGGTTATGTTATCTTCAGCAGTTCGTATACGTGTACGTAAGTTTTCAAGACTCGTAATCTTCGTTTGATAGACGTGCGATTTGATAAAGCCCCATGCAGAGAAATCTAAAGGGGTTAAATCTGGTGATCTCGCTGGCCAAGGTCTGTTGCTTCCGCGTCCGATCCAGCGATTTGGAAAACGTCCATTTAGATAATCCTGAACAATTTTGGCATAGTGACAAGGAGCACCATCATGTTGATAGATGACGGGGATAGGATTGTTAGTACCGTCGTCTATCAACATGATGGTGCTCCTTGTCACTAGTATGCCAAAATTGTTCAGAATTATCTAAATGGACATTTTCCAAATCGCTGGATCGGACGCGGAAGCAACAGACCTTGGCCAGCGAGATCACCAGATTTAACCCCTTTAGATTTCTTCGCATGGGGCTTTATCAAATCGCACGTCTATCAGACGAAGATTACGAGTCTTGAAAACTTACGTACACGTATACGAACTGCTGCAGATAACATAACCCCGCAAATGCTCCAGAATGTGTTTAGAAATGCTGCGGAACGATTTGAGCTGTGCAGGGATACTGATGGACGTCACGTCGAATCCTACTCTTAATTATTTAATAAATGTTACCACTTTATCATTTTATGATTGAATTCCATATAATTTCCAAGTGCTTCACAAAAATAGATCCTGACTTTATGTTCACCCTGTATATCCTCCAATGTTACATGATAAAACGCTTTGAAATTAAATTTACATTTGAAACATTATAAAAGGATGCGTGTATGCACTATGCAGCTATCCCTGAATGTGAATGCATAATAATGACTAGTAGATGTTTTTGTTGCTCGAAATAATGTATCACCTGTATAGTAATTTTGCACGATGGTTCCAAAAATAATATTAGTTTTCAACATTACGTACAGAAATTCACAAAATGTTATATTTTATATCACACATGTAAGTAGTTTTCATTAAAACTGGGTCAAATTAATTTTGATTAAAAACTAATGAGATGTCATTGAATGTTTGACGTTAGCATGACGATTGCTTACTGCTGGATGTTGAAATGGGATGCTACAGAATTATTATATAAAAGAAAAGGAGCAGCGCGTAGGTCCACAAGAAAACTCAGTCTAGATAAAGACGTATATGTAGTTGACTTAGATAGCATTCTTTCTTTTTAAAGTTGTTTGCATTTGTAATTAACATAACAAAACGAAATAGATAACCAATGTAAATTTAAATAAATAATATTTTTTATGTAGCTGATTTCCCTTCCAGTTTGCAGAAAATCCTTACGTGCTAGGAAAATGCATGCCATATTCGAAGTCAGAGTATTTGATTTATATACAATCAACTATTAGTAAGAAAACTGCTCTTACAAATTTCTCGTTCGCAGATCTGTGTAGTTTATAGCCAAAAGTTGGTAACAATAATAATTAACTACTTCTCGTTATAGTTAAATTACTATAAAAATTACATTACTGTAAGAAAGAAATATGCAACTACTGTACATTGAACCAGTAAACTTATAAAATATACAGTATATGTGTACAGCTGTGTGTGTATATATATATATATATATATACATATATATATATATATATATATACACACACACACAGCTGTACCTTTCATTCATTTCACGTGTTTAATTGTGAAATTCACCCCAAAAGTTGGTAACAATAATAATTACCTACTTCTCGTTATAGTTAAATTACTAGAAAAAATTACATTACTGTAAGAAAGAAATATGCAACTATTGTACATTGAACCAGTAAACTTATAAAATATACAGTATATGTGTATATATATATATATATATATAGACACACACAGCTGTACCTTTCACTCATTTCACGTGTTTAATTGTGAAATTCACCCCATATATATATATATATATTATATATATATATATATTATTTGCTTATCGTATATATATATATATATACACACATATATATATATATATATATATATATATATATATATATATATATATATATATATACGATAAGCAAATAATATTGCTTAAGATGGTAATTAATGATAAATAATAATAGTTATGCTGGGTAAACTATATAATGTAGCTTAATAATTTTTATCATATGGGATACAGTCTGCCAATAAGCCTTTTCAGTGCATTTCATTTCATATTAATGTAGAATAAAGGGAATTTAATTTGGATAAGCAAATGTTACCCCTATAATTGAAAATAATGTTTTAGTTTAAATTTATTTAATATTTTTATTTAACTTCATATAATACAAATATTAATCAAAGAAAATGTTTTTGATTTAAAACATGTTTAGTCTGAGTTTCTAATTTGTGATGTATGGAATTACGAACGCGATAATACAATTGAAGAGATAATATGGTATTGGAGCTATCGGGGCAACGAACTGGAACGTAAAGTACTCGAATGTTTGTTTGTCTCATGAAAGACCTTGAAAGAATCCCACAGGACAGGAGGATTTTTCTCGTGAAAGAAGGTTATGATGAACCCTTTTTTGAAGGAAGGTGAATACGAATCCTTTTCTAAATTTAATTTTTTTAATTTAATTTTTCAAATTTAATTTTTAAATTTTAATATTTTAAACTTATTTTTAATTTAATTTTTTTTTTGAAGGATGGTGAGGATTTCTTTTTTCTTTTTTCTTTTTGTTTTGTTTTCTTTTTCTTTTTTCGTTTTTCTTTTTTCTTTTTTCTTTTCTTTTTTCTTTTTTAAGAACCATGAAAGGCACTTTATAAAGGAGAGACCGTCATGAAGGACGGTGGGGGACCGTCATGATGGACGGTGAGGGGGAAATTTTCAAATTGATCCATGTCTGTCTCCCCGGATGCGGGTATACTACTCCCCTTTGATGTTATCCAGGCCGCAGGGGGCATTGACAAGAACGCGGTATCGATTTCAAGATGGTGGAAGATCCTCTTAGTTGTGGAGGTGAAGAAGTCCGGAAGATCTTTTGCAACGACGTCTCTTGCGACGGCCAACACACGAGGGTGGGGCTCAAGGGATCCTTCCACAGAGTTCATGTTAGAGACCATCTTGAGTTTGTCATCATCTGCACATCGTCGTCGAAGAGAGCGAGACCGATTGTAACTTCAGACAAGTGCCATAGATGCCGACTCATCGCCTTCGTGCCAGCTTCCTTGATGATGGGATCCTCATGTTCCGCGAGTTCCTTGAGCAGCATGAGGTCCATTCGTGCTACTGTGGAAGCTGTCTTGGCTGTCAACCAGACGCGTCGGTAATGTTTTACGACGAAAATGCAGAAATCTCCGAGCTTTTCCCAGAGAAGTCCCATGCGGTTAGGGCCACGAGAGGAAGAAGGACGTTGCGGCCGCAAGAGTCTAACAAACTCCTGCTTGAACATCCAAATCTTCAGGGTTTCCCCAACAACCAGATTTCATCAGCTAGCTTCTTCACTTCCTTAGCACCTTTCGTCGCCATTTTCATTAAGCAAACCACCTGTGGAAGAAAAGAAACCAACAATTAATAGAGAGCCTCATATAGAAAACCTTAACCCCACGTATTCCAGGGTATTTTAACAAAAAGAACAGCCGAGGTGGGGCCATATGACATATATACTGATAAACCAGATCATGTGGCCCCACCCCGGTATGAATAGGGTTATTAATTCACTGTGCGCGACCCCTAAACATTGATATATTGAACTAATTTTTATACTGCCAAGTTTTCTCATTAAGTGGATCAAAATTGCAAGTGAGCGAACGCGTGTGACAACTTAATGTTTTTTGACGCACCTTAATAAATATACATAAGAATATAACGATTAAACAAATATACGAAGTATATGAATGATCATAAGAATTATATGAATGAATATAAGAATTGTATGAATGTAGGAATTATTCATTATTCATTTTTACATATATTTCATGGCAGAAGAACGCCACTGTCGGAATGATCCTGGTAAAAGGTTGCCAGTATCGGATAGCCGATGAGTTTCTGTCGGGTTATATTTTAATATATATATATATATATATATATATATATATATATATATATAACGGGTGTGCCATAAAAAAGGTACATTTTAAAAAGGCTATAAAATCAACATTTTTCATTTAATTTTAATAACACCTCTACACAATAAAACATATGTATTTATCTATATGCAAACAAATTTTCAGACTAAAATATCAAATAATTCAAATTCTATCAACATTTAACGAAAGAGTATGATATTTCTACTTCACATGCAAAAATTATTAAACCTTTTTAATATTTTTTATAAAAATAATTTTTAATGTAAAATTTACCAGAAATTATTAAAAAAATTGTTCGAAATGCTTTCTCTCCATTTCAATAACTTTTTTCCTCCCTTCGCCCCCCGAAGCTCCCTCCCCTCTCCCTCCTTCATGGCATACCACCCCTCCCCCCTTCATTGCATACCCCCTTCCTCCTTCATTGCATACCCCCTCCCCCTTCATTACACCCCCCACCCCACTTTTCAACATACTCCCACTCCCCTTTTGCAACATTGCAACATTGATCATTATATCTGCAACATCTCTGCACTCTCCCATTTTGCGTCCATACTACTAACATCATTAGACTAAAACTTTGCAACTTTAATAATCTTTTGTAAATGTAGCACCACGGGAGTCTCTCCAGGGCATGGCAAAGAGAAGAATGCAGTTTGTGCCTCACCTGAGGGTCGGTAGGTCAGCTTTCTAGTGAAAGCATCGTTTCGCTAACAACCCTCTTAACAAGTGTAGTGACAAAACTTCAATTTCTATTTTAACTTCGCTTTGTAAAAATCTAATCTCTTGAGAAGTGAACTCTCCCTGTGAAATAAAACTGTGAAGAAGGGTAACGCGTCCCCCATTCAGTGCATACCCCCCCTTTGCAACATACCCCACCCACCCCTTTTGCAACATTGCAACATTGATCATTATCTCTGCAACAGCTCTGCAGTCTCCCATTTTGCGTCCATACTACTAATGATATCAGGAAATGAATTTTATATAATTTTGGTTTTATACTCAACTCTTTTATGTAATTTTATATTAGCCGAAAAGAACGCTTAGAATTTAGGAGTTTCCGTTTAAAATTATAGGTTTGACACCTTTGATGTCGTTAGGCTTAAGAACATCTACTGTGGGCATGAGACAAGTTATACACTATTAAAAATTTAAAAGGTCGATACCTTAATTTCTAAAACAGAATAATATCTTTCAATTTTAAAAAAATTTTATTTCCCGTGGGAAACCTTTCACACACACACACACACACACACACACACACACACACACACATATATATATAGTTCGTATTTATACAGTATATATATATATATATATATATATATATATATACTGTACACGTACAGTATATATATATATATGGGAATGAACTCAGAATGGTTCCCTGAGCTTTTTTATGATATACACAGACCGTGCAATTTAGGGTGGCCCACTTTTCAATTTTTTTTTAAAAGTATAGGTTATCGTAGTTTTTCCCATTATTTGGCACTATACTAGCACATTGGTACCATTTTTACAAAAATTTATCAATATTTAGGGGTCTCGCATCGACCTTGAAATTACGAGTTTTTTTTTTAAATGCGTACTTTTTAACTTTTTACTGAATCATGATAAATCATTAAGTAGGGATGTTTTCTGAATCCTCTTGATGAGAGAAGTCGTTTGGTGTGCCTTCCAATGTCATACGACTAACGGTTTAAAAGTTGTGCCTGTATACAGGTAATACCAATGTGCTAGTATAGTGCCAAATAATGGGAAAAACCACGATCACCTATACTTTTCAAAAAAAATTGAAAAGTGGGCCACCCTACCGTGCATGGAACAAGGAACTCTTCTGGGAAAATTAAATCAACTATAGTCCGAACAATTAATGGTAAATGACAAACACTAGTTTTTCTTTTTTATGATGTTAGCCCGACGTGGGCAACGGGTCACTCGCAAAGAGGTTCCAAAAATATAGCTTCCCTCACCAGCTATTTGCAAAGCAGATATGATTCAGCTTTGGAACAGGGCAGTGGCGTAACTAGGGTGGGGCAGGTGGGGCGCGTGCCCTGGGCGCCAAATTTGGGGGGACGCCATTTTTATGATTTAAAAAAAATTAATTTAAGAGTAAAAACATGCTCTTTTGGAAATGTACCGGTACCATATCTCTAGCCATCGAATTTCCATGAATTTCAGATTTTTAACTTCATTTAACTTTATTAATTCATTCTATTTTTATTAGAATTTTATTATGACTTATTAATTTATTCTATTTTTTTGTTTCTTTCTCTAGAAAATTTTACCATGAAGCGAACATTGCCGATACCGAAAAGTCTGAAAAAGAAGCTGAGTGGAGCAGAAGGCAGGAAGAAAAGAAAAATGCAAGAAGCAGAAGCTAAAAAGTCAAGTGGCTTTATGATGTCATTTCTTGAACAGCAACAAGCTGGTTCTTCATCAGCATTAACTGCATCAGATATGAGTGTTGACCAACCCGCCAGTGTATCAGAAGGAGAATTTAAGTGTCTTTCAAGAACCAGAAGTGTCTTTCAAGAAGCCAGAAGATACTAAAAGTTTGAGTAGCGAAAAGCAGGAAAAAAGAGCACAGCCTATACCAGATGCGAATCATGCGATTCAGCATCACGATGTAGGCTTCTTGGAGTTTGATAAAATATCAAAAAAAGTAATTTTATCAGATGTCCTGAGGACAGAAATGGTCACATTGGGTTCGAAGTATTTTCAAAATAGTGAAGGGCCATTTGTTCCCACACAAAACCGATCAATGAATGAAAGATGGTTTAAAAGAAAGTTAGGAAATGGATGTGGAGAAGAAGTTTGGCGCTCATGGCTTGTTTATTCGCCAGAGAAGAAAGCAGCTTTTTGCTTTTGTTGTTTGCTATTTTCTCAAATTGACAATCAGTCTTCATTGGGGAAAGAAAATGGGTTCAATCATTGGAAAGCACCAGAAAGGCTTAGCACCCATGAAAATGCAAAAAATCATCGATACTGCTTCACCCAATGGAAGGAAATGGAAAGAAATCTTTTAGAAAACAGAGGAATCATTGACGTAGAGCTTCAAGCTCAAATTGCAACAGAAAAACAAAAATGGCGAGATGTTCTCCACAGAATTCTCCATTGCATAAAATTTTTAGCAACTCAGGAAGAGGAAAGCAATATTGGAAATTTTCTTGGGTTGTTAAAATTGTTGGCAAGGTTTGATCCTGTCATGAAAGAACATCTCAGTATTGTGGAAAAGCACCCTGGAAGAACATCATATTTAGCTCTGTTAGTGCAGAATGAATTTATTCAGCTGATGGCTTCTACTGTTCGCCAGAAATTGTTACAGAGCATTCATAAGGCCAAATATTTTGGCAATTTCAATTGCCAGCTGTGAGCGATCTTTCAGCAAGTTAACATTGATCTTATCATATTTGAGAGCTTCAATGGGCCAAGAAAGACTTTCTGCTTTAGCCTTGCTCAGCATTGAACGTGAGGAAACTGAAATAACAAATTTTGATGACATTATTGATAAGTTTGCATCAGCAAAAGTAAGAAAAATACATGTTTAGTGTGAAGTTCCAAATTATTCATTAAAAGAGCCAAAAATAATAGGTGCAAACAAGGCATTTCTTTTAAAGTACCATATAATTGGAATGATTTTTGTCAGTATCTAATATTCTAATTGCTAATTCTGCTATCGGTTATTCAGTAAAATTCAAGAAAACATCAAAGTGTATTCTCATGAAAAGTTATGCCTCTCCTTGTACATATATTAATTGTTTCTGTTGTAATTCGGCAAATAATTAACCATACTTTGGTTCTATAAAATTAAATTGTATTAATAGAAATTTAATATCAACCTTAAGAGTAAATATACGCGGTTATGTATATGGATAGAAAAACATTAAAGTATAAACTGTAAAAATAATTTTTATGAATTGTATTTTCATTTCATTTCAATTTATTTTTACATATTTTTGTACAGTTTTATATGTATATAACTGTTTTTCATTTTCATTTGTCATAAAATAAACTTCTTCTTAAAAGTATATTTTGTTAGCGGTATTATTACGAGTAACCAGTTTGGGTACCATTATAAGAATTCAGCCAGAATTTTAAAGAACACTGGTTTTAAGGGCGCCATTTATTGATTTGCCCTGGCGCGATCAACCCTAGTTACGCCTCTGAACAGGATCTAGGGTTTAAAGCAGCCTAGCCCCGCTATATTTAGAACCCCAATATAAGCAAAAGACTCGTTGCATTCACGTCGGATTGAATACATCAAAGAAAAAGGGGTAACTATTATACAGGGTGTCCATAAATGTTTACCCTGAAAACAGTATGCTCTCATGTTTTAATGACGAATCTTACATCTGTTTTCTTTTTACAGGTGATCTCGTACACGCATAGAGTTTCTGTGCTGGTGTGTTTCGTCTACCGCATTCGCCGCTAGGAGCGCTGTAGTAGCTGTTCAGTTAAGATGGCGTCTGTGACAGAGAAGGCACAATGTGTTGTGTGGCTTGCGGAAACAAAATCTCCTGTTAGTGTTCAGCGAAGGTTCAGAACAAAGTATGGAAAGAATCCACCTGATGTGAAGTTAATTAAGTCGTGGATGAAAAAATTCTTGGAAACTGGAAACATGGAAAAAGGAAAGAGCAGTGGTACACCATCAGTTTCTGATGGGACGGTGGAAAACATTCAAACTGTTTTCACACGGTCACCAAGGAAATCGGTGAGACAAGCTTCATGCCAACTAAAGATACCGAAGTCTATGGTGCACAAGGTGCAAACGTTTGAAGTTACACGCCTACAAGGTACATGCTTTAATCAGGGTAATCATTTATGGACACCCTGTATTTTTAGCCAAAAACCAAAACTTAAACCTCAACTGGCAGAATTGAGCGTCCACTTTTCAAGGCACAGAACATGTCCGTTTCATGATGGGACTATAGTGGATTTAATTTTCCAGAAGAGTTCCCTGTTCCATGCACGGTCTGTCTGTATCATATATATATATATATATATATATATATATATATTATATATATATATTATATATATACACTCGTATATTGGCTTGCAGAAACAAAATCTCCTGTCAGTGTTCAGCGAAGGTTCAGAACAAAGTATGGAAAGAATCCACCTGATGTGAAGTTAATTAAGTCGTGGCTGAAAAAATTCTTGGAAACTGGAAACGTGGAAAAAGGAAAGAGCAGTGGTACACTATCAGTTTCTGATGGGACGGTGGAAAACATTCAAACTGTTTTCACACGGTCACCAAGGAAATCGGTGAGACAAGCTTCATGCCAACTAAAGATACCGAAGTCTATGGTGCACAAGGTGCAAACGTTTGAAGTTACACGCCTACAAGGTACATGCTTTAATCAGGGTGATCATTTATGGACACCCTGTATTTTTTATTTTTAGCCAAAAACCAAAACTTAAACCTCAACTGGCAGAATTGAGCGTTCACTTTTCAAGGCACATAACATGTCCGTTTCATGATGGGACTATAGTGGATTTAATTTTCCAGAAGAGTTCCTTGTTCCATGCACGGTCTGTCTGTATCATATATATATATATAGGTATATATATATACACACTCGTATAACATATATATATATATATATATATATATATATATATATATATACAGGGTGTTTCAGGAGGAAAGGTCAATACTTCGGGAGGTGATAGTATCGGTCATTGTGAGAAAAAAAGTTCATATGAACATGTGTCTAATTCTGAATGGTTACGGAGATAGAGCTGTTTGAATCTACAAATACAAAAGCATTGTTAATGGTAATCAAGAAAGAGAAACCAATTACTGTTTCTAACATTTAATGTTTAAACATTGGCATTTTGAATGGTATCAGATACAGAAATGATAAATTTGTTACAATTTACAATACGTTTTCGAAAATCCCACCGTCAACCTCAATGCATTGCAACTCGTGTGCGAAGATCGCGTGTTGTTCGTCTGAATTGATCTTGACGTTCCTTTATGCGGGCAGCAGCATCCAGAAATGCGCGCAAGCAATTCGTCTCGTGTATCCACCTTTCTCTCGTAAACTTGACTTTTCATCCACCCCTACAAACAATAATCTAACCGAGAGAGGTCTGGAGACCTTGGTGGCCATTGAATGGGACCACCGCGGGGGGAGGAAGAGCTGCGCGCGCATCAGATTCAAACAGCTCTATCTCCGTAACCATTCAGAATTAGATACATGTTCATATGAACTTTTTTTCTCACAATGACCGATACTATCACCTCCCGAAGTATTGACCTTTCCTCCTGAAACACCCTGTGTGTATATATATTATATATATATATATATATATATAAATTTGGAGCTTTAAGAAGGTACAATATCATATAAAGGGTAACTAAAGGATGTCCATTTTATTATGTACGTTAATTTTGAAGTTGAGAAACCGCGCCATCGACGATGTATCGACTTAAACTCAACAGTTCGTCATTTGTTTGCTACCCGCAATGTCCCGAGCTTCCCGGAGGTAACAAGACGTGCTCAATGCAGTCTAATGCAAGGAATTAAAAAATCAACCAACCCGAATATCCAAGCTATTCATCAGTTCTGCCGTATGTCTTCTAAGCTAGGGAATTCATGGTATGAAAACGTCTGTCCGTAACTCCACTTAACTTCGACATTACTGTATTATTTCTCATTAATTGTATATATTTCTATCCTTAGTATGTGAATTGTCATTGTATTCTATTGTCAGTTCGTATTATTAATATTTGTCATATGGACTATGGTCTGCTAATAAACTTTTTCATTTTCATTTCCATGAGAACCGTAAATTAAGCAAAATCAAATTTACTGTTATCATTTTGTGTTCTTGTGATCTTTATGTCGTCATGGAGTTGACATTTTAAAACATGGATAACTTTGACTTATTTCTATCTACAGGGTGTCCCGTAAGTCTGGACCCATAGGGCAAAATTAATAAAATTACAAAATAGTCCCAGTTTCGCTGGACATGCGTCGAAGTGACTTCTTGGGACTGACAGCGAAGCTAGCCAACACATTGGTACTGGTTTCGTCTTCCGTAACAGTCCTTGAAGGTCCTCTGCGAGGCTTGTCAGCTACGGATCCAGTTTCCTTAAATTTGGCTATCAACTTGCCAACACATCTGTGTGTGATTGGTGCGCGGTCTGGATGCATATTGTTGAATTCTTCGGCCACTTCCCGGTGACTGCGGGTCCCGACCAGCAAAATAACTTGAACTCTCTCCTCTCTAGTCAGTGACATGGTTTACCTGCAACATAATAAAAAAATATATTATAAATCCCTATGGGTCCAGACTTACGGGACACCCTATATCTATCTATCTATCTATATACGAGTCACTACATCATTTGAACGCAGAGGACGGTCACTCATCCAATTACTGAACACATCCAAAGTTGCTTAACCTCGCTGATCTAACGGGAAGCTGCGTTGTGACGTGGCCATGGCGTATACTCCTCTTTATACCAAAACAGTATCAAAAAGGTATTCGAGATAGCTAAAACAT
Source organism: Bathynomus jamesi (assembly GCA_023014485.1). NCBI lineage: Eukaryota > Metazoa > Arthropoda > Malacostraca > Isopoda > Cirolanidae > Bathynomus > Bathynomus jamesi. The sequence continues at coordinate 425,279 of JAJOZX010002401.1, read as the reverse complement.
CGTCTAATGCTATACCCGCTTTAAGGATGAATGCATACCCTGAATTTGGGGTTTATGAAGTCCCTTGCAGGACTTGCTGTAAGACGACTTCTGAACAAACAAAACTGGAAATAAAAATCCTCAACGTGCGAAATCTTAAATACTGTCCTAATTACCTTACCTAGTAGCCTGCTTAACTTTTCTGATCTAGTTTGATCTCATCTAATTTAATCTTATCTAAGCCTGATCTAAGAAGGGGGGTTTCATGCCATCTAAATTCTGCCAAAATATTGTTAAGTGCCTTTGTTTTTTGCTCAAAACTTTATACTTATTTAGGCTTTTACTATCCTGACTCTACGGACTTCCCATTTTAGCTTGCGTAATATTTATTTATTTTAGTTTAGGTTAAGTTAGGTTAGGTTAAATCAGGTTACACCTATACACTGTATAGGTGTAAGGGTAAATTTGATGCTAATATTATTATCTCGGATACCTTTGGTGTCTCGTGATACTCTGAAATGTTACATCGTGGCCACGTCATAACATCACTTCCCGTTACATCAGCGAGGTTAAACGATGTTCGATATATTAACTAATCGCACGATAACCTTTATCGTAACGAAGGAGGTTGAATAACCCCAAATATTAGTATCGGAATAAATTTAGAAGAGGTTAGACTTTAAGCTGAAAAAGTTTCTTTCGTAAATTTGTTTTTTTGGATTTCATTCTTATCTTTCTTATCTATTTTTATTTTCATTTTCTTTATTTTCAATTTTGTCGAGTACTTTATTTCACTTTACTTTAATTCAGGTGTTTAGAACTTTTTTTTTATTATTTACGTCTGAATTATGTTTGAAAAAGAGGAAAAATTATTTTTATTTAGTTACTTCTCAGTAAAGTAACTTCTTAGATGGAATATTGAAGCTAAAATGATATCTACATTAATTTATCCATTTTCATATATTTTCATATCCAAACGGGATTATTCCTTTGGAAGTTTGTCCGGTGTTGAGTTTACGCGCGCGCGCTCGCGTAAACACACATTCACACACACACACACACACACCACACGGGGTACGTCGTAACAACACTTCCCGGCAATCAGCGAAGTTAAGCGTCATTGAGTCCACAGAGAAATTGGATGGGAGACCATTCTCTGCTTCCAGATAATGTAGCGGCACGTAGTTTGGATCTCAGTAAAGCTGTAGGTCCCCTCCGTCATATGATCTTAGATATTGCGAAGGAGGTTAAGCATCCCTATCAGTACATATATATATATATATATATATATATATATATATATATATATATGGGAATGAACTCAGAATGGTCCCCTGAGTTTTTAATGATACACACAGAGAGTGCATGGAACAAAGAACTCTTCTGGGATAATTAAATCCACTATAGTCCGAATAAGTAATGGTAAATGACAAATACCATAGTTTTTCTTTTTCATGATGCTAGCCCGACGTGGGCAACGGGTCACTCGCAAAGAGGTCCCATAAATATAGCTTCCCTCACCAGCTATCTGCAAAGCAGACAGGATCCTGTCTGCTTTGCAGATAGCTGGTGAGGGAAGCTATATTTATGGGACCTCTTTGCGAGTGACCCGTTGCCCACGTCGGGCTAGCATCATGAAAAAGAAAAACTATGGTATTTGTCATTTACCATTACTTATTCGGACAATAGTGGATTTAATTATCCCAGAAGAGTTCCTTGTTCCATGCACTGTCTGTGTGTATCATATATATATATATATATATATATATATATATAATATTATATATATATATATATATATACACATAATGAATTTCACAATTAAACACGTGAAATGAATGAACGATGCAAACCCACAAAAAAAAAGAAAAATGATTCCAAGGCCTTTCGTATATTCAGAAGTACACCTCCCTGACGAGGTGTACCTCGTTAACCTCGTTGCGATTTCGTGCGTCGGTCTCTCTTCACACGAAAGTCAAGCTCGTGGCCCCTCCTCTAGGCCTGGCTTGGTGGAGGAGCTAGTTGCTCTCCTGCGCTCTCCACCGCACATAGCCAGGTACACCCGGCTCATCTGGTACCGTCTTGAGCCAGGTATGTAGTCTTCTCTTGAAGACTTCAGCTGGTTAAAAAGTCTTGGCCCCCTAACAACCAAGCTATTTTCCTTCAGTGTTGAGGAGATCCCTTGTCGGGCCTTTAATTTGGGAACACGACACATCCTGCCTTTCCTATTTTCCAGCGTTTTTTGAATGGTAATTGGGTTTAGTTTGAGGTTTGATACCAGTTTTTCGATAATTTTCCATATGTAGATTATGGTATACCTCTCTCTTCTTCTTTCCAAGGAGTACAGATTTAGTTTACGGAGTCTTTCTCAGTAGTTGAGTTCTTTGCAGTCATCAATCTTTGCTGTGAAATGTCTCTGCGTTTCTTCTAGTTTCTTCCTTTTTATATGGGGACATCAAAACTGATCAGTATTCAAGTTTTGGTATGATCAGTGTTCTCAGCAGGGGAATCATTACTGTCTTGTCCCTCCTTTTGAACGTTCTTAGTACCTGTCTCGCGACTCTTTTTGCTTTGTTTATTGCTATCTGATTTTGTGTCTCGAATTTGGTATCCTCGGTCATTATTACCCCCAAGTCGACCGCGTTTTTGCTTCTCTGAATTACCTGTCTATCTGGAGTATAATATGCAATCTGTTTAATTTCCTCATTTCCACCATATCTCAAAAGCTGAAATTTCTCGGTGTTAAATGTCATGTTGTTGTCTTGTAACCATTTGTATATTTTGTTTGTGTCCCTCTGCAAGGCCTCCGCTTCATTTGCATCGCTGATTTTTCTGCTGATCTTTGTATCGTCTGCAAATGATGTTACTATACTGTTGCCGTTAACTCCACTGTTTATGTCTGTTAGCATGATAATGAACAGGAGTGGGGGCCAGCACTGTACCTTGTGGTACTGGGCTGCGTACTTCTGATTCTGATGATGATACACCTTGAATTTTGACCACCTGTAGTCGTTCTCTCAGGAAGTTGTAAATCCATTTTCCCACTTTGCCTGTTATTCCCATATGTTTCATTTCATGTGCTATTATACCACGATCGCACTTGTCGAAAGTTTTAGCCAAATCCGTGTATATGACATCATAGTTTTCATTACCTTCAAGTGCATCTAGGATATTGCTATAAAAATGCTCCATAAATTGTGATAGGCAATGTCTTCTGGGTTGTTTGAGGTATGTAGTTGTTTGAGGTACTTATAGCCATCTCTGCTATGTGCCTTTCGCGTGTGGAGGTGGAGAACGCATGACTCAAACTCACTACTTCACCAGGCCAATTCGAGAGGAGGGGCGACAAGCTTGACTTTCGCGAAATGAGAGATCATCACGCGAAACCTTTGTAAGGTTGTAAGGCATGATCTTCACGATCGGAATCCGTGCTGATTTTCGTTGAATTTTTCCACTGTCTCCAAGAAGTCATAGATATTCTCTCTGACTATTCTTTCAAATATTTTGGTGAGGTGGGACGTCAATGACACTGGTCTATAGTTCTTTGCTTGAGATCTATCCCCGCCTTTATATATTGGAACAATGTTTGCTCTTTTGAAGATGCTTGGTATTTCCCCAGTATCTAGGAATCCCCTCTATATCCAGTATAAGGGTGTAGCAATTTCATTTTTACAGTTTTTAATCAATAATGCGTTCCAATTGTCTGAACCTGCAGCTGAATGTGGTTTCATTTGTCCTATAGCTCTCGCTACATCATCTGGGGTAAAATCAAAGTCTGTTATACATTCTCCTTCCAATTTCTCTTCGAAGAATGCATCTCTGTCAGGTATCGCTTTATCACTTTTTGGGGTACTGTAAACCTATTCATACTGGGCTCTCAATGTTAACGATATTTCTTTCAGATCGTCTGTTATTCGTTATTTCCTTTCCTTGAGGGCCCGATAGTAGCACGAGTTTTAGTTTTCCTGACGAGGTGTACTTCTGAATACACGAAAGACCTTGGAATCATTTTTCTTTTCCTTGTGGGTTTGCATCATATATATCGATGAATTTCACAATCAAACACGTGAAATGAATGAATGATGCGAACCCACAGGGAAAAAGAAAAATGATTCCAAGGCCTTTCGTGTATTCAGAAGTACATCTCGTCAGGGAGTGAAGGGAGAAGGCAAGATGCCCAAAATATATACACAGCGGGACGGAAACAAAAAGATTAGCACATAATTAACAAGAGTTAATGAGAGGCAGAAGGAATTTTAACAGAATATTGTCAATTTTATATATTCCCGCACTGTTATTGAAAATATTTTTAAAATGGATAAATGCACATTCTAAAATATTCCTTTCAATTATACAGTACAGGGTTATTTAAATTGATTCACCTGATTTCAAATGAGAATATTTTTTAATGTTACAAATACAGAGTGATTTGTGATACATCAACCAAAAGAAAAACTGTCCAAATTTTGTCTCTCACCTCATAAATGCTCAATGTGACTTCCCCTAGTTACACGAGCAACGTCGACACGATAGTCGAATTCCTCCCATACTCGCTCCAGCATGTCCGTTGTCACTGACTCTACGGCAGTAACAATGCGAGTTCGGAGCTCATCCAAAGATGTGGGCAACGGTGGTACGTACACAGTATCCTTAACGTACCCCCAAAGGGGGTAACGTCGACGAAACTCACGCTGCACTGTGACTACCGATTTACAGCTCGAAAACTGCAACACACAAAACGCCTTCTGCTGTGCGGACGCCATTTTCACACTGAGTGTTTGTTGCTAGGCTAGGCCACGGCGTGACTTTGGAGCCCTCTCGCGGTGATCTTGTAAAACTCGGAGATTTCCTCTTTCAAGTGGTGTATGCCCAGTTGATGCACGGTTGATAGGTACGGAAGTGTTCTCAGTTGAAATCGGATGAATCACTTTGAATAGCCCTGTACGTATCTCTGTTTTTAACGAGCGCTTTAGAACTATCCCACTTGATGCTATGATTACATCTATACATTTGGTTAAACAAAGCATTAGAATTATTTGCTGTTCTACACGCATATTTATGCTGTTTTACTCTAACATCTAACGTTTTACCCGTTTGGCCTATATATACTGAGTTACATTGTGTACATCCGATCGAATACACACTACCAACCACATTATCTGGGCTATTCTTTATTAGGCGTGATTTAACAGTATTATTATACTTAAAGACTAAGCAAAAAACCACTTTTTTCTACGTGAAGGTCAAACTATGATAATTAAAACCCACTCTAATAGACAGAGTTTATTTCCACAACAGTTTCGATGCCCACTGGCATCCTCTTCGGGTGGATACAGAAGAGGATGCCAGTGGGCATCGAAACTGTTGTGGAAATAAACTCTGTCTATTAGAGTGGGTTTTAATTATAATACTTAAAGACTACATTGATGCCAATTGCTTTAAGTAAAGTCGGAAGATATTGAAAATTAACATGGTAAGGTAGACTAAGGATATTTTTATGCTCAAATTCCTTTACAGTTACATTATTATAATACCTATCCTTAGCTTTCCTAAGGCAATTATCTAAAAATGAAATAGGATAACATAATTTAGTACCAATATTCATGATATTGCATAATTCGGAATCTAAAAATTCAGGACTGACAACTCTCAATAGAGAAAATAGAAGATTTAATCGAGGGATGATGGTCAGAATAAAAATGCACATAAGAGTTATTATTAGTTGGCTTACGATGAACTTCAAATTTGAACTGATTAGAGTATCTCCGAATTTTTAGATCCAGAAAAGCTACGCTTCCATCATTTTCTTTTTCAACCGTGAACTTAATAGATGGGACTAAATTGTTGAGCCTATCAAGAAATAAGTCAACATCCAAATTATTAGGCCAAAGGCATAAAATATCATCTATATACCTGTACCAAACAGGGTTAAAGTTAACAATCGTAGGCAAAATTCTGCTTTCAAAAAATTCCATATATAAGTTAGCTAATAAGGTGAAAGGGGATTCATGTATGCTCGTTATTCACAAAAGTCCCCGTTGATGACCCGCTGATTTTTTCAAAGATAAGATCTCTGAATTTTCTTTCCCTGTTCAACACAACACTCTTATCGAGTTAATTAAGTTTTGTGTCAAAGGTTGTAAATTTCAGTTTGAAAATAAGTGTTAACCCCCTCCGTCTCTGGCCTTGGTTGGTTCGAAGTCGACGGGGGTTGGTTAAGAGGCAGCAACGGATTTGTTACTCGCAGTAGTTTATTCTATATTACTCTCCGATTTCTTCTTTAGTGGATCGGAGGATTCTGTGAAAATTTACTAAATTATCTGACGGTTTACCGATTCTTCTTATAACGTACCGGAAAATTATTTTTCTCTACTTTATTGACTGAGTTCTCTGAAGAGAGCACGGCTCGAAGGAGAAGATAAAAACTTTTTCTTACTGTAATTTATTGCTAAAATGTACAGGTAATGCTTAGCCTCTAAGTTAGATTAGACTTTTACAGGGGGAGAGGTTCGACCTCTTTCGACCATGGCTCAGACCGGAACTTAAAAGTGAGGAGGCCCTCGGCTTCCTCGAGGAGGGCTCTGACCTCCTTGCTGAAGGGCTGCTAACACAGGAGTGATTGAATTAAATAAGTCTAAATTTTGGGAGAGTGCAGTTGAAGGTTAAGTTCCCCCCTTTAACTGGAGATCTAAACACTTCTTGGACGTTAAGCATAATTTTAACACATATCAGAATTTTGAAAGATTCCAAAATAAAACGAAAAACTAAATAACAAAACAAATAATAATAATATCGCCGAGTATACATTCCTAAATGGCGACATAATGTCGGAGTAGGACATTGAGTACAATCCCAAGTACATCACTGAGTACATTGTAATTTTGGTTTATTACAACTATGATTATTATGACCAATTAATTTAAATTCGCTTATTATCGTTAATTACAGTTTCATTAAAGTACATTAATTACATCATATTTAATTATTACAGTTAATTACAATTAAACACAATTAACTATAGTTTTACAGTGTTTCATATTTATAGACAATTAGGATGTTAGGAGTATAGTATAAAGTACATGGGCACATAGATATAACATAACACACATAATAATGTGTTATGATTAGAAGCAAGCAAGAGAGAGGGTGTTCACCTCAGGAGCTCTCGCTTTTGCCGTTGTCAGCGAAATCCGAGCACTTGCGTAAGCATTTACGAGTCTATTGAGAAAAATTAAATAATTCAAAAGAAAAGAAATAAAAAGAATACATGTAGCCGTATTTACATGTACGTAATCATGACTATCAACAGACATGTACGAGTGCATAAGTAGACAATAGGTAGGTCCGATGAATGAATAATTAATACAATTAATAAAAGATAACAGTCAAGAAAAGATATGGACGTATGGATGAATATGGTCAAATAATAATATTATGTTAAAGAATTTACCATACATTGAATATTAAAGATATGATCATTATTCAAGGTATGGAAAATATGAAGGGAATTAAGCTACTTTATCACGTCATAGTTATTCAAATTATGGCATACGTCAATTCATAATTAATACGCCATAGTTATTTGATTCGTACGTACAGTACAAGTCATTATTGGGAGAAATTAGAAGAAACGAATTAGAGAAATACAGTAATGAAAGGTTTATAGCCATTGTACAAAGAGTGAGTGAAACTATTAATTAAATATAAATACTTATACGAGTATACAGTAAATATTAAGGAATATTAAAAAAAATTAAACAATTCACCAATTATTTGGCAAAAATAGAAAGCAAATCAAAATTTTATCCAAACTCGCGTTCGGCGATTTTGGTTCTTATGTAGAAATGAATATTTGAATATAAAGATTATATAAATATAAGTACTGTATGAATATAATGAATATAAGGATTTATATAAAGATTATATAAATATACGAATTATATAAATGGATATAAGAATTATATAAATGAATATAAGAATCATACGAACATAGGAATTATTCATTGTGCATTTTTACATAAGTTTTATAGTGTGTTGTTTGGATTGGTGATGGGAAATCCCCTTTCACCTGTATTAGCTAACTTATATGTGGAATTTTTTGAAGGCAGAATTTTGCCTACGATTGTTAACGTTAACCTTGTTTGGTACAGGTACATAGATGATATTTTGTGCCTTTAGCCTAATACTTTGGATGTTGACTTATTTTTTGATAGGCTCAACAATTTAGTCCCATCTATTAAGTTCATGGTTGAAAAAGAAAATGATGGAAGCTTATCTTTTCTGGATCTAAAAATTCGGAGATGTTCTAATAAGTTAAAATTTGAAGGTCATCGTAAGCCTACTAATAATAACTCTCATGTGCATTTTTATTCTAACCATCATCCCTCGATTAAATCTTCTATTTTCTCTTCTATGTTTCTTAGAGCATTGAGAGTTGTCAGTCTTGAATTTTTAGATTACGAGTTATGCAGTATCATGAATATTGGTACTAAATTATGTTATCCTATTTCATTTTTAGATAACTGCCTTAGGAAAGCCAAGAATAGGTATTATAATAGTGTAACTGTAAAGGAATTTGAGCGTAAAAATATCCTTAGCCTACCTTACCATGTTAATTTTCAATATCTTCCGACTTTACTTAAAGCAATTGGCATGAATGTAGTCTTTAAGTATAATAATACTGTTAAATCACGCCTAATAAAGAATAGCCCGGATAATGTGGTTGGGTGTGTGTATTCGATCGGATGTACACAATGTAACTCAGTATATATAGGTCAAACGGGTAAAACGTTAGATATTAGAGTAAAACAGCATAAATATGCGTGTAGAACAGCAAATAATTCTAATGCTTTGTTTAACCATACGTATAGATGTGATCATAGCATCAAGTAGGATAGTTCTAAAACGCTCGTTGAAAACAGAGATATAATTGAAAGGAATATTTTAGAATGTGCATTTATCCATTTTAAAAATAATTTCAATAACAGTGCGGGAATGTATAAAATTGACAATATCCTGTTAAAATTCCTTCTGCCTCTCATTAACTCTTGTTAATTATGTGCTAATCTTTTTGTTTCCGTCCCGCTGTGTATATATTTTGGGCATCTTGCCTTCTCCCTTCATTCCCTGACGAGATGTACTTCTGAATACACGAAAGGCCTTGGAATCACTTTTCTTTTTTCTTGTGGGTTTGGATCATATATAATATATATATATATATATATATATATATATATATATATATATGTACTGAGTGAACCAAAAGTAGGTGGACAGTAAATGATAACGTTTATTTTGAGTAGGTGGACAGTAAATGATAACGTTTATTTTGAGAATACATATACAATTATATTTAATTTTTTTGTATACTATAATACAAAATAAAAAAAAAATTAACTTATACAAATACAATACAAAAGCACTGAAAATTTTATCAACGCAGGTGCTCAAATTGCTGTCCATCACAATTTACACAGCTTTGAAGTCTACCTTTCACACTTCGACAAACATTTTTGCACAAGTTTCTTTGGGCATTAATTTCTTGAAATGCATCTCTGATGTAATTTTTCAAATCACCAACACTTCGTGGTTTTCGACGATAAACTTTGTCCTTGAGTACTCCCCAAAAGAAAAAATCCATTGGGGTAAAGTCAAGTGAACGTGCAGGCCATTCAATTGGACCTCTTCGGCCGATCCATTTCTCGGGAAATGTTTCATCAAGATACTCACGGACTGCTCTTGAATAATGTGGAGGGGCCCCATCTTGTTGGAAATAGAGGTCATGTGAATTAGGCTGTTGTTGTAAGTGTGGAACAACTTCATTCATTAGAATTTCGAGATACTTATCACCTGTGACTGTTCCATCAACAAAAATTGGTCCTAAAACACCAGAACTTGAAATACCACCCCAAACAGTGACACCAGGCTGGTTTAGTTGCTGCTCTAATGTTAAATGCATGTTCTCACTATACCAGTAAACACAATTATGTCGGTTAACATGACCTGATAATTTGAAAGAAGCCTCATCGGTCCACACAATGTTATCTAAAATTATTGGATTTCCTTCAATTTCGTTCAGCATGATCTCACTAAATTGCAGCCGCCTGTCTGGGTCATCCTCCAATAAGCCATGAATTAGCTGTGGACGATAAGCTTTCAACCCAATAGATTTCAGAATTCGTATAATAGAGGTTTGTGAAATGTCCAGTTCTGCTGAGGCTCTTCTGGTGGACTTTTTGGGACTGTGAACAAATGCTTCGGCAACAAGTTGCTTATTGTCCTCTGTGCAAACTGTTTTGGGTCGACCAGTTCTTGGGGCATTAAGAATTGAGCCAGTGGCATCAAATTTGTCACGAATGCGGTAAATGGTTTGTCTCTTTGGGGCTTGAGTACCAAATGTTTCAACCCATTTTATTCTAACAGTTTCAGTATTTTGAGATTTCCAATACTCTTTTAACACCCATTTTCTGGCATCAGTATTTAGATTATTTGCCATTATGGGTTCTCTGAACTATCTGAAAATAAAAAAGATTAAATTTAAATAAATTTAGTTATAATATTTAATATAATATAACACAAACACCATAGTTATAATGAACACCATAGTTATAATATAATATAACAAACCCTATTCAACCTACTGTCCACCTACTTTTGGTTCACCCTGTATATACAGAGTGTTTCACAACCGGTCTGCCATACTTTGAGGGTGATTTAAGGGGTGATATCGAGTAAAAAATTAATACAACATCGGTGCTATTTCCAACCGTTGCGAAGCTACGGACGTTTTAAGGTGCATGAAAAAAAATAAACGAGAGTATTAACCTGATGTATTTATTGCTACATTTTATAAGATACACCTTATAAATGTTCAAAATGTACGCCTCGGTTTTCATGCACAGCCTTGATCGTTCCAAACAAGAGTCAACTTCCCATTGAATCATTTCGGGGTGTTCTCGTATGTAAGTAAAGTAGCGGTATCCATAATCCGACGCAAGAGTTCCTCTTTCGTTTGTACTTTGGTCTTGTAGACTATCTCTTTCATAAGGTCCCATAAAAAGAAATCTAACGGGGTAACGTCCGAAGATCTCGAGGGCCACGATATTGGACCAACACGATCAATCCAACGATTCCCGTACCGCTGATTGTTTGCGCATCTTAAACGTCCGTAGCTCCGCAACGGTTGGAAATAGTACCTATGTTGGATTAACTTTTTTACTCGATATCATCTCCCAAATCATCCCCCCAAAGTATGGCAAACCGATCGGTGGGGGTGAGGGGGGGGAGTTCATGGGGTCTGGACTTCGTGGTCAAGGATATGATGGCGCGCCAGTTATGAGCGGTATTGTCACTGATGTTCAAGCAAAAATTAAAGAAAATATTTCTGATGCAATTTACGCCACTGTTCAACCTGTAGCCTCAATTTAGCAATTAGTAGCGTTTCTGATGTACGTCATATTAAGCAGTGTGTGACTCTCTTAGAGGAGATTTACTTTTTTTTTTTTAACGTACCGGAAAAACAACAAGCATTAATTAAGTCGATCAAAGAAGTTTGCCCAGAAACCAAAAAAGCAAAACTTAGAAATTTGTGTGCAACTAGATAGATTGAACGTCATAATTCAATTTCGACTTTTTTAGAATTGCAAAATGCAGTAATTGATGCATTGGAAACAATAGTTAATTGACGGATAGTATTGCCTCATCAAAAGCACAACAATTTTTATATGCCATTAAAAATTTTCAAACTACCTTTAGTATGCTTTCTTTAAATCATATTTTCTCTTATAGTCTTATTCTCTGCCGATATTTGCAATCGAGAAATATAGCCTTAAATGATCTACAGATCTACAGAAGCTAAGGCTAACAAAGACCCTAAGATCCACTCTAAGGCTAGCCCGAGAGAAAGGAAAGAGTAGGGGGTTAAGAGAAGAGAAGAGAATAAGGGGTTAAGTAAGGAGCAACACCTATCATTCGTGGGTTAACATTCATTCAGAAAAAGAGGAAAAAAGTCTCACCATCATCATCCACCGGCCACTGCCGACAAGTCAGAAAAATAGTCGGAGAAAATAGGAGAGGGGTGAAAGATGAAAAGAAGTAAAATAAGAACGCTTACAAACCATGCAAACACAGTCTTAACTCACTGTCATACCATGCAAACTACAAACATGCAAGGAAAGAGTTAGAGACATGCAAAGTAAGGAGGGAGGAAAAAAAAAAAAAAAAAAGTGGGTTAGTTTACGCTACGAGCTACATCTACGTTCGTGTTAGCCTAATTTTTTTTTTTTTTAAATTATTTTTTATTTTATTTTTTATTTTTTAATAATTTAATTGCTGGCATCACACGCTGGCATGTCACAAGCTGGCATTCATCGTCAACAGACTCATCCTCGAGCACCACCACCAGAGCTCCTGTTGTTAACTTTCTTTTTTAATTTTAAACAACGTTAATATTTTTAAAATGTCTGTCAAGACGGTTCTTAAACATATTAACGCTGGTAGAATGAACGACTGACGCGGGAAGATTATTCCATTTATCAATTACTTTAAACGTAAAGAAGTTTTTAGCGATATTAGTAATGAAACGTCTGCCACACAACTTAAATCCGTTATTGCGAGTATTACTATTATCGAAAGTGAACAATTTGTCAAAATTTACGTTATCGATGTTATTAACGATTTTGAAAACTTCAATAAGCTCCCCCCTTAATCTCCTAGTTTCGAGTGAATACAGGTCTAACTCTTTAATCCTATCTTCATAAGGCTTATTGCGCAATGACGGAATAAGTTTCGTGGCACGACGCTGAACCCTTTCTAACCTATCAATATCCTCACGCAAGTACGGGCACCAAAACTGAACGGCATATTCTAAATGAGGCCTGACTAGGGACTTGTAAAGGGGCAATATAATATCCTTCGATTTAAATTCGAAATTACGCGCTATGAAGCCTAACATCCTATTCGCTTTTGCGCAAGACTCCAGGCACTGGTTCCTAACCTTTAAATCTTTAGTTACGCGTACGCCTAAATCTACTTCCTCGTCAACGCTCGCTAACTCCCTATCATCCATCGTGTACGCGTAATTATTGTTGCGAGAACCTATATGCAAAACTTTACATTTATCTACGTTAAATTGCATCTGCCACTTATCTGTCCACTCCATAATCCTATGTACATCGTCTTGGATCCTATTTCTATCGTCCTCGTTAACAACCTTACCGCCTATTTTAGTATCGTCCGCGAATTTTGACACGTTACTAGTCAATCCTACATCTACAGTATGTCGTTAATGTAAATTACGAATAGCAATGGGCCTAACACTGAACCCTGTGGGACACCGCTACCTACATCTAACCACCCCGATTCACTATCATTAACTACGACCCTCCGCCTCCTAGCACGAAGCCATTCTTCTAACCAGTTAGCTACCTGACCGCGTATACCGTGCGCTTTAACCTTCGCAATTAGTCTCCTATGCGGAACTGTATCGAACGCCTTTTTAAAATCTAAATAAATAACGTCAGCTGCTCTATGCCTATCGTATTCGCGCACTATTTCGTTATAAAATTCTAACAAATTAGTTAAACAAGACCTATGGCGTCGAAACCCATGCTGACTACTATTAATCAAATCTCTACTTTCTAAGTGATCGATAATACGATCCCTAACTACGGATTCCAAAAGTTTACCGACAATTGACGTTAAGCTAATGGGCCTATAATTGCTAGGTACGGCGCGGTCGCCTTTTTTAAAAATAGGCGTGACGTTAGCTAATTTGAAGTCTTCAGGAATAATCCCCGTTTCGAGTGACTGATTAAAAATCTTCGTTAAGGGGCCTACGATAACTTCTTTCAAATCTTTCAAATGTCTAGGATAAAAAGCGTCAGGGCCTGGAGCCTTGCTAACTTTTAGCCTATCGATATAATGCGCAATCTCAGCCTCGTAAACAGTTATTTCATCTAAAATAGTCTCGCTATTAAATGCAACGATATCGTCCACGTCGGGGACATTATTTACGTCTTCTACGGTAAAAACTGTCGCAAAAAAGTTATTAAAAATACCCGCCATCGCCTGAGCGTCAGAAGCCAAAGCGCCATTAACATCCACTAGAGGGCCTATGTTATTTTTTACCGGCTTACGATTATTAACGTATTCAAAAAACTTTTTTGGATTATGTTTACTATCCGCAGCTATAAGTATCTCTAAATTACGCTTGGCATTCCTAACTGATCTTTTAACCTGACGTCTAAGCTCGATATATCTATTAAAGTTAGCTACCTGGCCATTACGCTTACTAAGTCTATACGCTCTATTACGCTCGTTTATAAACTCTCCTATTTCCCTACTCCACCACTTCGGTCTACCACGATTACTAGCGCGCTTGGGCCTACGAGGAATAAACTCCCTTTCAATATTCCTAAAACTTTCTTTAAACGCCACCCAACGCAAATTTGTGTCATTACCCATAAATAAGTTATCCCAGTCCACTACTCTCATCCTATCCGCGAAACTATCAAAATTAGCCCTACGAAAATCAGGGACTTCTATTACGTTACTATCCTGTGTTTTCTATCAATAACTTAAACCTAAGAATTTGATGATCGCTACATCCTAAACTCTCGCCTACTTCTAAACCTTCGACTATATTCTCGCTGTTCGTCATCACCAAATCTAAAATATTATCACCGCGCGTTGGTTCGGTAACTATCTGTCGTAAAAAGTTATCGTCCATAAACTCAACCAATCTCAAACCCTCTTCATTACCCGTAAAATTCTCGTAATTAACATTAGGGCAGTTAAAGTCTCCGACAATTATACTATTCCGATTGTCAATAAAATTACCAAGAAGTGAGTAAAATCTAGTATCTATATCGAGGGGTTGAACGGGAGGTCTATAAACAACAAAAAAATAAAACTAATACTACGCGCCCTAACTTCAACACAGATCGCATTAATTGCTGCCGGAAAATCTAACTTAACCTCGATAGCCCTAAGGGAATTACGAATGTACAGCAAAACGCCGCCTCCAAATCTATGTAACCTATCATTAGTAAAGAGTTTAAAACCCAGTATCTCAAGTTCCCCCAACAAGTCCCGAGTCACGGTATTTAACCAAGTTTCAGTGATAGCAACTATATCATAGTTGCCGGAATAAATTACCGCCTTAAATTCATTTAATTTATTTCTAATACTACGCGCATTGCAATAAAAAACGTTTAAGTTATTTTTTACCACGGGCCCGCGTTTTAAACTATTTATCACGTCGGGCCCGGGTTTCCCGGACCCACAACGTTTAAAGAAGGCTTCGACCTATACAGCTTTCGCACGCTTTCGTCTATTAACCTACCTAGCCTAGCATTACCTATTTCATTAAAATGCACCCCCATCTTTTATAAAAAGGCTAGGATCATTGAATTCAGACCACAGCTTTACGAAGGGTACACTTTCCTCAGCACAAATCTCTTCTAATTTATTATTCAAAATTATTGTTTTGGATGTAATTCTAAGACCCAACCCGTGCCTAGGGGTAATACCTAGAACTAAAGACCTATCTGACCTCGCCTTCAGGGACCTAATTAACCCCCTATATCTCTCCAAAAGGTCAGGCACTCTCGTATCGGGCCTATACGAGTCGTTGCCTCCTACCATCGTCACCAACATTGAGTGACGGGAAGCAACGTCAACACTATCCACTTCGTCTCTAACTCTGTCAACCCTGGCCCCTGGGAGACAGACCCTCCTACTCTTGGTTGGATTCCATTTAACGAATTCTTTGTCCATGTGGCGCACTAAAGAATCCCCAATTAAAATAGTTTCCCCCTCATTCACGTCCCTTTCCAAATGGGCGAAAGGGTTCGAAACCTCGATAGGGGGGGGATTCCTATCACCTAATGTACGCGGCCTAGCTCCACCCTTAACCTCTCTAAATCCCTCGCTATCTACTACTCTCGGACTAACCTTAACCTCTTCCTCAACTCTATCTAACCTTCCCGACAAGCTACCTAAACTAGAAACTAAGTTACGCACCTCACCCTTCAAATTACTAACGTCTTCAACGTTAATATTGGTTCGGCTTCCGTCAAACGTAGCCCTAACCCTGCCATCATCAAGTGTTGCAAGTCTATCCGCTACCTCACGTACACTACGTTTTATGTCCACTAATTCCTCCATGAACTCGCAAAAGAAACAAACTGATCTATCGGTAATCGCCACTGGACCGCCGTTATAATCCTTAAATTCCGAATACCACCGGTTAACCCTACACCTAACACACGACGCTTTCTGCGACGGCATCGCGGAGTTAAAAATTTAAACCGTCACAGGTATAAGTTAAATTAAGCCGGCACGCTATGAAAACTTCTAAATCGCTAAAAACCACTAATATTCAATTACTTAACTATAACAATGTAAATTTAAACGCAAGTATATAAAATTCAAAAACTATCCAAACAGAATTTGAAAGTATTTTCTCAGAAGCTGTTGGAATTGTATAACAATATGGTTTTCCAGTTGAAAAACCAAAGCTTCGAGTACGGCCAGGCATCGATTCTCCAATTGCATCACCTAAAGAATATTATAGAAGCAATGTATTTTTACCATTATTAGAAAATATTCTGACTAGCCTTCACTAAACATTTCCAATCACAAAATCATAATGGAAAGGTTTCAATACAATTTACCAATACCAAATCGGAATGACGCCAATACATCAACAATTAACATTAACAATGTTGAACATTTATGCAATTTTTACCCAGAGGACATAAAATGCAGTAGACAAGAACTTTGTGCAGAAATAATACTTTGGCAGAAACACTTAAAAAAATTTCCATTCAATGCAAATGGTATTTCATTCACAGAAGTTTTAAAATTTTGTAATCAACAATTTTTCCCGAACGTTTATAACCTTCTATGTATCTTTGTAACACTTCCGGTTACTGTATGCGATGCAGAAAGATGTTTTTCGACGTTAAAACGATTAAAAACTTATCTAAGATCGACAGTATCTGAAGACAGATTAATGGATTGGTTCTGATGTATATTTAGAGGGAAACTAACATGGATGTGGATTTAATAAATAACACTGCACAACACAATTTCTGTCCTTTGCACAATTTCTGCTGATTTATATGTATTTTGATGCGCTGATTACGAATATGTTATTATTGTTTCTCTAACACCCACCATTTTTCCAGAAAACTACGTTAATGTTCCACAAATTTATCCAAATTATATCAAACGCCTGCAAAGCAAAGGAACAGCCCTACGGCTATTGGTCATTATTGTGACACGTGTTGCTTACTGATTGGTTATTCTAAATGTTGTGTTGTTCTGTGATTGGTCTAAAGGTGGTCAGATGATTTCACAGTGGCTACCATGTGGAAAATTGTTATTTTCTTTTATTGTTTCAGTTGCTCTGTTGATGTTTGGTGTTAAGGTACTTTTCTGCTGGATCTACTTGTGTTTATTAACTTCTTTTGTTGAAAACACTCATTGCTTTCGCGTTTTAACTTCAATAATGTCTAGAAAATGTGTAACCACTGCCGATTTATTTTGTTATGTGTGTGGCGAACTAACATTGAAATTCCCAAAACAAACATTTACCTCTCTGGTTAAAAAGGCATATGAATTATATTTTGGATGCGAAGTGGATGATCAGGACAGAAGCTGGGCTCCCCACATATGTTGCAATTCGTATGCAAGGATCTTAAGAGCGTGGTTACAAGGTTCACGTCCATCAATGCCTTTTGCTGTCCTTATGGTCTGGAGAGAGCCAAAAGATCGTGTTAGCGACTACTACTTTTGTTTAACAGATATATGAGGTTTCTCTTCGAAATCCAAACATGCAATACGATACCCAAACCTGCCATCAGCTATGCGCCCAGCTTGCGCCCAGTTCCTCACGATAAAACCCTGCCAGTTCCTAAGCCACCAAAAGATTGGACTTTGGACTAGGAATATTGCCACTCCGAAATTGAAATTGAACCACAAGCAGTCAGTGAGCTTTCAGATCCAGAATTTCTACCATCTCCATCATCGTCACCTCACCTTATTACACAGACGGAACTAAATGATCTCGTGAGAGATTTAAATCTTTCGAAAAATCAGACTGAACTTCTAGGATTTATGCTGCAAGGGTGGACTCTTTTAGAAAAGGGCACCAACATAACTTTATGTAGAAATCGTCAGAATGATTTCATTACCTTTTTTTTTCAACAAGTGATGGTATTGTGTTTTGTAATGATGTAGACAATTTAATGGAGTCTTTGGGGCATCAACACAAGCAAGCCGGAGGAATGTTTCTCTTCATTGACTCCTACAAATTAAGTTTGAAGGCAGTGCTTCTACGCAACGGAAATACTTATCCTTCTGTCCCAATTGCATATGCAGTCCACATAAAAGAAACATGAGAATATGCGTATTTTATTTACATCCATTAACTATAATAAATATAAGTGGAATATTTGCGGTGATTTGAAAGTTATAGGCCTTCTCCTTGGAATGTAGCAAGGGTACACAAAATATTGCTGCTTTTTATGCAAGTGGTACAGTCGCGCTAGAGCGCGCCATTTTGTCTGTAAAGATTGGCCTCCCAGGATGAGTTTTGTTACAGGACAATCAAATATTTCCAATGAGCCTTTAGTAGATCCAAAAAAAGTGTTATTGCCACCACTTCACAATAAACTGGGCTTCATGAAAAATTTTGTGAAAGCTATGGACAAGAACAGTGAGGCGTTTATTTATTTGAGGAATATATTTCCAAGGTTAAGCGAAGCTAAAATCAGAGAAGGAATTTTTGTTGGCCCACAAATGAGGAAAGTTATGAAGGATACCAATTTTGACAGCAAATTAAATGAGGTAGAGAAATCAGCAATGGTGGCCTTCAAATCGGTTTGCTCACACTTCCATGGTAAAGTCAGGTCTGACGATTATGTTACTGTGGTGAATGAGATGTTAAGGTGCTATAAATCTATGGGTTGTAATATGTCCTTGAAGGTGCATTTCCTTGGCTCTCGTTTAGATTTCTTTCCAACCAATTTGGGCGTCGTTAGCGACGAGCACGCCGAAAGATTCCATCAGAAGATAGCCATTATGGGAAAGCGGTCCCAGGGAAGGTGGAATTCCAGTATGTTGGATGAATAATGCTGGTTTCTCATTAGGGAAACTCTCGAGAGTATGTAGAAACGCTCAGTAGTAGTAGAAAGTACGCAGCTCAGTACCACAAGGTACAGTACTGGCCCCACTCCTGTTCATTATCATGCTAACAGACAGAGACAGTGGAGTAAACAGCAACAGTATAGTAACATCCTTTGCAGACGATACAAAGCTCAGCAGAAAAATCTGCGATGCAAAAGAGGTGGAGGCCTTGCAGAGGGACACAAACAAAATATACTAATGGTCAGAAGACAACAACATGACATTTAACACCAAGAAATTTCAGCTCTTGAGATATGGTATAAATGAGGAACTTAAACAGACTACATATTATGCTCCAGATAGACAGGAAATTCAGAGAAGCACGAAAGCGATCGATTTGGGGGTTATAATGACCGATGATGCGAAATTCGAAACACAAAATCAGATAGCGACAAACAAAGCAAAAAGAGTCGCGAGACAGGTACTAAGAACGTTCAAAAGAAGGGACAAGACAGTAATGATTCCCCTGCTAAAAACATTGATTATACTAAAACTTGAATACTGTTTAGTCTTGACGTCCCCATATAAAAAGGAGGAAATTAATAAACTAGAAGAAACTCAGAGACATTTCACAGCAAAGATTGATGACTGCAAAGAACTCAACTACTGGGAAAGACTGCGTAAACTAAATCTGTACTCCCTGGAAAGAAGAGAGAGGTACACCATAATCAACATATCGAAAATTATCGAAAAAACTGGTACCAAACCTCAAACTAAACCCAATTACCATTCAAACAACGCTGGAAAATAGGAAAAGCAGAATGTGTAGTGTTCCCAAATTAAAGGCCCGACAAGAGACCTCTTCAACACTGAAGGAAAATAGCTTGGTTGTCAGGGGGCCAAGACTTTTTAACCAGCTTCTAAAGGCCCTCAGAAACGTTAAGGGGTCAAAGTTCAAGTCTTCAAGAGAAGACTAGATGCCTGGATCAGGACGGTACCAAATGAGCCAGGTGTACCTGGCTATGTGCGGTGGAGAGCGCAAGAAAACAACTCGCTTTTCCACCAAGCCAGGCCTAGAGGCGGGGCCACCAGTTTGACCTTCGTGTGAAGAGAGACCAACACACGGAACATCAACGAGGTTAACGAGGTGTGCATATATATATATATATATATATATATATATATATATATATATATATATATGCAGCTTCTTGCTGTAGTGGTCAGTACGCTGACTACGAATCTATCGACCCCTGGTTCGATTCCCGGTGACGGCAGGGCGCGCAGCTAACCTAGCTGTTCATCCTTGCAACCATTAAAAATTGGTTGGTAGATAAAAGGGTACCCTGGGTAGCCTTGTGGTTAAGACGATGGGCTGCTGATCGGGAGATCGTGAGATCGAGTCCGGGTGAGGACTTTGTAATTTCTGATCACCCATGGTGGGTAGTGGGTCGGATTTGACGTTAAAATTGTTGGTCTAAGGTGGAGCAACAAGCTTGATCTTCGTCAGAATAAACAACTCGGGAGAAAGCAAAACCAAGGTAACCAAGGTGTGTATATATATATGTATATATATATAATATATATATATATATATATATATATATATATATATATATATTACACACACACACACACATATATATATATATATATATATATATATATATATATATATATATATATATATTACACACACACATATATATATATATATATATATATATATATATATATATATATACAGGGTGGGCCTTTTAACTCTGACGGTTTTAATATCCTTATAACTTTTTTGTTTTTTAACCAAATCAAATAAAATTTATACACAACATAGGTACATACATAAAGTGTTTTTTGGATATAAATTTAATTACCTTTAGAAACTTACAAGGTTAGTTATAAACTTCAATGTGATTTCCACCATTTTCGATCAGTATAGGCAGCCTTGCTCTGCATTCCAAAGCCACCTTTTGTCGCATTTCGACCTGAATTTCACCAAAAGCTGCTTGAATTCTCTGTTTCAGCTCATGAATGTCGGTTGGTTTTGTCGCGTAGACTTTCGACTTAATGAACCCCCATAAAAAAAGTCGCAAGGGGTGAGATCGGGAGAGCGTGGGGGCCAGAGCATATTGGAAGACTAGCAATTACGCAATAACTTTGGCTTATTTTATACGACATTTCGTTATAAAGCATTTGTTTTCGTATACGTCAAAAGGTTTTTCTTCGCCATTTCGTCAATTCTGCAGATAGATAAAAGCAGCTTAATGAAAAAAACCTTTATGTATGTACATATGTTGTGTATAAATTTTATTTGATTTGGTTAAAAAACAAAAAAGTTATAAGGATATTAAAACCGTCAGAGTTAAAAGGCCCACCCGATATATATATATATAATATATATATATATATATATATGAACAATGAATAATTCATATATTCTTATATTCATTCGTATAATTCTTATATAATTCGTATAGTTATATAAATCGTTGTATTTATATAATCCTTACGTTTATATAATCCTTATGTTCATTATATTCATATAATACTTATATTTGTATACATTTATATTCATATATTCATTTTTACATAGAGATCAAAATTGCATAAACGCTGACGCGAGTTTGGATAAAAAATTTTATTTGCTTTCTATGATATTTTATTTCTGCCAAATAATTGGTGAATTGTTTCTTTTTAAAATTACTTATTCATTTTTTTAGATTTAGCACCATAATGAAACCTGATTAAATTTTGCAATGTTCATTTTCTGTATACATTCTCTCTTCGTTATAAAAGATGACGTCATGTCTTGCTTAACATTTAATTTTAAATCTTAAGCCTTTAATTTTTGCTTATATGCATGTTTAAGTGTAATTTATAATAAAATGCATATTTCAATTTCCATTTTTAGTTAACTCGGCCGATCATGATATTATCAGATCTGTAAATATGCGGTTTAAGATAAAAATATGGCTTCATCTTCAAACATCTTGTTTATCTGTTTAGACGTTGCCACAGCTAAAATATTTACCTTATCTTCAAATATTGTGCAAAAATAATGCAGCCTATTGAGAATAAAAACCAAACAGGTCAACATTAAATAATAATGATGTCCACAAAATTTGGGTATATAAACCTATGTAATTTTTCAAATTGTTATTCTGATTTGAGTGATCTAACTTAGAGGCTGAGATTACTTGTAACATTTTAGCAGTAAACTACAGTAAGAGAAAGTCTTTATCTTCTCCTTCGAGCCATGCTCTCTTCAAAGAACTTAGTCTTAAATAGAGAAACCATAATTTCCCGATACGTTACAAGAAGAATCGGGGAACCTTCACAGAATTTAATCAGCTTCACAGAATCCCCCGATCCATTACAGGAAGAAATCGGAGAGTAGTATAAGAGAGACTACTGCGATTTCCTATACGATACCAGCTACTCCAGAGTAACAAATTCGTTGCTGCCACCTAACCAGAATCCCCGTCAACTTCGAACCGACGAAGGCCATAGACGGAGGGGTTAATATATATATATATATATATATATATATATATATATATATAAATTTTGAAAAGATTATGTAGTGTGTAAGAGGCATGTATGTGTAGTGAGGAATAGAGGGAAAAGTGTGAGTAAGTACAGTAAGTATATCTATCTATATATATATATATATATATATGTAAAAATTATAATTCTAACATTCATTTTTTGCATTTTTGCATTTTTGCAAGTAAACATCGAACGGACAGACAAACATCATCATCATCCCCAACATACTGTTCCTGTAGGTTTAACGAAAATATCACGACTGAACATTACACGAAATCTCTGAACATCTTAACGATTTCATGGAAAAAAAAAAAAAAAAAAAAATATATATATACTGTATATATATATAGGCTGCTTTAAACCCTAGATCCATGTCCCGAAGCTGGATCCTGTCTGCTTTGCAGATAGCTGGTGAGGGAAGCTATATTTATGGGACCTCTTTGCGAGTGACCCGTTGCCCAGGGTCGGGCTAGCATCATGAAAAAGAAAAACTATGGTATTTGTCATTTACCATTACTTATTCGGACTATAGTGGATTTAATTATCCCAGAAGAGTTCCTTGTTCCATGCACGGTCTGTGTGTATCTATATATATATATATATATATATATATATATATATATATATATATATATGAATAGAAACGACATAAGTGTTAAGGAACGTTTCTGCACACGAGGAGGAGAGATAACGAACAATGAAAAATGAGGCGAACCGCCCGGGAATCGAACCCAGGGCCTTCCAATTGCCGGCAATTGGAAGGCCCTGGGTTCGATTCCCGGGCGGTTCGCCTCATTTTTCATTGTTCGTTATCTCTCCTCCTCGTGTGCAGAAACGTTCCTTAACACTTATGTCGTTTCTATTCATTTATATACTGCGCGGTCATTGCAGTTATATGCATATATATATATATATATATATTATAGAATTTTTAATGTTTTTTATATTGAATAATCGGTCCTGTATTAAACAATTTATATAATACGATCAATATAGTGATAGAATGCTTTTGGAAAATATTCACTCGATTTCATTGGCTATTTGCCAGTCTTCCTTGTTCAAAGCAAAGTAGGCGTTTTGTAGGGACAGTAATAACGCCCATCAGTGAATAAATGAATGAAAGAATGAATGAATATCTTTTTATTTATAAAATAAATAAAATTTTACAATTTTTGTTCTCGCAATAATTTTAACATAAAATAAACGATTGTGAACTATTTATTTTATTTAATCTTAGTCACCTTCGTATGATTAGTGAAGAGATTTAACAAAGTGAAGATAAAGAAGAGATATTCTCTTAAAATGAAGATAAACGTCTGGATGTCCTAATATTATGGATCCAATTAAGGAGAACAAGTGCCAGTACCAGTAATGGGAAGGGGGGTGAGGGGTTGAGAGGAAATGAGGGGGGAAAAAGAAGGGGGAAAGGGGAGTACCTTTAGAGCAAAATTTTAAGCCTTGATAAGATATCTTAATCCCTGATAAGTTCTTAATCCGTTAATGGTTTTTGATTAAAAAAGATAGGAGAGAAATATAATATATACACATACATATTCTTAAAAAATTTAAAAGACTACCTTCATACAAATAAATTTTCTTTTAACCCTTAAAGGATCTGGTACCTTCTTTCGTGACACTAATCACTGAACGATGGACCATCTGTTTTAAATACTGTTTTCACACAGACACACACACAGAATATAATACACATTCATTTTAAAATTAGATTCGAATTTATTATGAATAATTGATTGAGGCAATATTTATTTTACTATAAATGATAAATATAAATCTTGAAACGTCGTATATATATTTTTGCAAGTAAACATCGAACGAACAGACAAACATCATCATCATCCCCAACATACTGTATATATATATATATATATATATATATATATATATATATATAACTGCAAACACGCAGTATAATTAACGTAAAGAACGACGCTTTGTATAGGAGAATATTCCGCGCAAGACGAGAGCGAAAGAACGAAACAAATGAAAAAATGAGGTAACCACCCGGGAATCGAACCCGGGATCTTCCGATTGCCGGTCAGATATGATAACCATTACACCATGAGGCCCGTGGTGTAATGGTTATCATATCTGACCGGCAATCGGAAGATCCCGGGTTCGATTCCCGGGTGGTTACCTCATTTTTTCATTTGTTTCGTTCTTTCGCTCTCTCGTCTTGCGCGGAATATTCTCCTATACAAAGCGTCGTTCTTTACGTTAATTATACTGCGTGTTTGCAGTTATAATATATATATATATATATATATATATACACACACACAGTATGTTGGGGATGATGATGATGTTTGTCTGTCCGTTCGATGTTTACTTGCAAAAATGCAAAAATGCAAAAATGAATGTTAGAATTATAATTTTTACATATATAGATATACTTACTGTACTTACTCACACTTTTCCCTCTATTCCTCACTACACATACATGCCTCTTACACACTACATAATGTTTTCAAAATTTTATATATATATATATATATATATATATATATATATATATATATATATATATATATATATATATATATATATATATATATATATATATGTGTGTGTGTAAAAATGAACAATGAATAATCAATATTCATTTTTACATAAGAACCAAAATCGCTTAACGCGAGTTTGGATAATAATTTTACTTGTAGCTTCCTATTTTTGTTCGTGTCACAACCCTACGATCTACCATATCTATGGTTTAGTCGTATCCATTTTCCATTTGTTATAGAAGTTATTATAATTAATTATGATTGTCTTGCATCTCACCCTCGACCCTAGATTATGCATACACATTGCATGTAACAGGATTGGAACCCGTAGTTGTACTTCTTAGTCATTAATACCCACTCTTTGTCTCTAATTCGTTCTTGTAAGTCTTCCTAATAATGATTTGTACTATACGTACAAATTCAATAACTATGACGTCACATTTTCCCGTCATTAATTTCCCTTCATCATATCTCTAGTATTCAATGTATGAAAATTCTTTAACATCATAATAAAAACTGTACACTCTATAGAAGTCATTATTTATATGTTATGTAGTATAAATATTATTATTCAACCATATTCATCCATACCGTATGTGCCCATGTACTTTGTATTATATTTCTAAAATCTTAATTGTCTATTAATATGAAACACTGTAACAAAACAAAGTTATAGTAACTGTTTAATTATAATTAACTGTAATACTTTTAATTTAATATAATGTAATGTACTTTAATGAAACTGTACTTAATGATGTAATGTACTAAATAACGTAGTCAATGTACTTTAATGAAATTGTAGTTAACGATAATAAATGAATTGATAATTATAATCATAGTTACAGTAAACCAAAATTACAATGTACTCAATGTCCGACCCGACATTATGTCGCCATAAGGAATGTAGAATCGGCAATACTGTTGTTATTTTTTTTTATTATTATTTTCCGTTGGAATAAATTTTGATGTGCTTTCTACTTTGCCAAATAATTGATGACCTGTTGTTTTTTAAAATCTCATAATCATCATTTTAGATTTAGCTTAATAATGAATCCTGAGTAACTTTTGCCATGTCATGTTTTGTATACATTCTTTCTTCGTTATAAAAGATGAAGTCATCCCTTACCTAAGCATTTAATTGTAAATCTTAAACCTTTAATTTTTACTCATATGCATATTTTAGTGTGAAGATGCATAGTTCAATTTCCACTTTTAGTTAACTTGGCAGATCATGATAACATCAGATCTGAAAATATGCAAGTTAAGATGAAAATATGGCTTCATCTTCAAATATCTTGTTTATTCGTTTAAACCTTACCAACTTTATTTTCAAATATTGTACAAAAAATAATGCAGCCTCTTCAACATTTAATAATGATGATGTTAGTAGAATCGGGGTATATAAACCCCACAAATTTCTTCCATATTTGTTCTGATTCCAACTACGAGGCTGAGCATTACCTGTAACAGTTTAGGAGTAAAACACAGTAAGAAAAAGTCTTTATCTTCTCCTTCGAGCCGTGCTCTCTTCAGAAAACTTAGTCATTAGAATCTCCCGATAAGTTACAAGAAGAATCGGGGAGAAACCTCAAAGAATTTAATAAGCCTCTCAGAATCCTCCGAGCCACTAAAGAAGAACTCGGAGAGTAGTATAGAAGAAACTACTGCAAGTAACAGATCCGTTGCTGCCTCCTAACCAGAACCCCCGTCGACTCCGAACCACCCCAGGGCCATAGACGGAGGGGTTAACAGTCTGGCGACCCTGCATCAGGATAAAAATCAAGAACCCAAGCACATAGAAGATATTGGCATAACAGTCTGGCGAGTCTGTAGCCAAGAGTTTAACAACTGGCGACCCTTTAACCAGGATCTTCACGACTCCAGGATTCTTCCAGTCTTCCAGACTCTGGAACCAGAACCAACACCCAGTTGACCGGCGTGTCACGACTTCTAGTTCGTCACATCCACCCTTGAACCGGTGCGTTACGACTCCAAGTTCTTCACGCCTACTTTTCATCTAGGAACAAGTGGCCAGCCAGACACGTCTTCAGGACACACCTCAAAGGATTTCGCCGTAGGAATCTTGTTAAGTACAAAACTTTTAAAAAAAAATAATTTCTAAACATTTGAAAAGTCATTATTATTAACAATTAATATTTAGTATTGACCCAGAATTAACACAAAACACAGTGAACACTTCAGACACCAGTGATACATTTTTTTTTAGTGAAACAGTAATTTTCACAGAAGTTAAATGTAACAGAAGTTAAATGTAACAGAAGTTAAAAGTAACAGAAAGAGTTAATTTCAAGAGAGTTAATTTTAAGAGAAGTTAAATGTAAGATAAGTCAATTGTCGCAGAGTCAATTGTCGCAGAGTCAATTGTCGCAGAGTCAATTGTCGCAGAGTCAATTGTCACAATTATATTCAGTATAGAATAATTTTTTTTATGTACCTTTGCGTACATTAGAGTGAAATGTTTTTTACATTTTATATTTTTGTTTGCAATTTTTTTTCAAATTATTGAATTGAATTGACTTGCAAATTAAGAAAGAGAGAGTTCCCAGAGAGTTTAGAGAGTTTATAGATTTAGAGAGATACTTGAAGTAATTTTGAAGTCATCTTTTTTTGAAGTAATTTTTTTGAAGCCATTTTTTTAAGTCAGTTTTGAAGTCAGTTGGTTGCATCCAAAAGGGACAACCAAACCCCAGAGATTTATAAAGATACTCGAAGTAGTTTCGAGTCAGTTTTATTTGCAAATAAGTTGCAAATCAGTTTTCAGTTAATTGGTTGCACCAAGAGGGTCAACCAAACCCCAGAGGTTAGTAGACTCCACTTGATAGAGTTCAAGTTAGTTTCAGAATACTTGATAGAGTTCAAGTCAGACAGTTTTATCCCAAGTCATTTTTAGAATACTTGATAGAGTTCAAGTTAGTTTCAAGAATACTTGATAGGAGTTCAAGTTAGTTTCAAGAATACTTGATAAGAGTTCAAGTTAGTTTCAAGATACTTGATAAGAGTTCAAGTTAGTTTCAGAATACTTGATAAGAGTTCAAGTTAGTTTCAGAATACTTGATAAGAGTTCAAGTTAGTTTCAGAATACTTGATAAGAGTTCAAGTTAGTTTCAGAATACTTGATAAGAGTTCAAGTTAGTTTCAGAATACTTGATAAGAGTTCAAGTTAGTTTCAGAATACTTGATAGAGTTCAAGTTAGTTTCAGAATACTTGATAGAGTTCAAGTTAGTTTCAGAATACTTGATAGAGTTCAAGTCAGAGTTTTATTCCAAGTCAGAGTTTTATTCCAAGTCAGAGTTTTATTCCAAGTCAGAGTTTTATTCCAAGTCATTTTTATTTCGAGTCCCAAGTCATTTTTATTTCGAGTCCCAAGTCATTTTTATTTCGAGTCCCAAGTCATTTTTATTTCGAGTCCCAAGTCGAGTTTTCAAGTCCTAAGTTAGTTTTCAAGTCCCAAGTTAGTTTTCAAGTCCCAAGTCATTTCAATGCAGTCAATTGAATTCAACTTTTTCTTTATAATTTAAGATAATTTAATTTGAGAAAATGTAATCTAAGAATTTAATTCAACCTGAATTGACCGGGTTGCGTCTGTAGTTTAACCTTTTTTTTTGTTTCTGAGAAGGAAATTGACCGATTTGTCTTTTCTTTTTCATGCATTGTTACGTATATAAATATATAGTCATGTAATTTATTATTTGTAACAAAACCGTTTTTACAATTGTTTGTAATGACTTTGATAATCATTGTAATGTATACGT
The DNA here is from genome assembly GCA_023014485.1 of Bathynomus jamesi. Lineage (NCBI taxonomy): Eukaryota > Metazoa > Arthropoda > Malacostraca > Isopoda > Cirolanidae > Bathynomus > Bathynomus jamesi. The sequence goes on along the minus strand of JAJOZX010002401.1, from coordinate 396,324 downwards.
GATAATAATAGTTGTGTAATAATTAATTAATCGATCTTGTCCCAATGACTCCTTTTAAATTACTATGCTGAGGAACATGCCGTCCCTCCGTTTTGTTTCAACTTTTTAAAATTTTTGTTCTAAGTAGTGTGACAAGCAATCTTTTTTTAAAGAGCAAAGTGCTCACGAAAGACTTATTGTCAATTTCAGACTTATATCCCCCGCTTAGTCACTCAATTCCCCCGAATGTAGTACTCCAAACTTTGTTTTTTATTTTATTTTTACTTTAACACCCCAACCCCAGTTGAACCCAGTGTCGACCAAAACCGTTTTTACAAAAGTTTTTAACGAGTTTTATAATTATTTTGATTATATGATGACAGAAATAGCGTAACAATTAATCGATCATGTACCTAATTTATCCTGCTCTGTACGATCGGGAAATTTACCCGTATGACCGCACATACCCTAAATTTCAGTCATTTAATTTTTAATAAAACTTCTACACAATAAAACAGATGTATTTGTCTATACGCAAACAAGTTTTCAGACTAAAATATCAAATAATTCAAAATTCTATCAACATTCAACGAAAGAGTATGATTTTTCTACTTAACCTGCAAAAATTATTAAACCTTTTTAATATTTTTTTTTATATACAAATAATTTTTAATATAAAATTTACCTGAAATTATTAAAAGAAAAGATTGTTCGAAATGCTTCCCTTTCATTTCAATAACTTTTTTATTCTTGATCGAAATTCATCTATGGCTCGATTTACTTTTATTTTTTAGAATATTATAAAATTGCATTTAGCTCGTTGAAATGCATAATTGATTCATATTTTTAATTTGTATTTTTTTTTTTCTTTTGTTCAATTAATCATGAGTAACTGTCCTTAAATTGTTATTGTACCATTTGTAAGGTACCAAACGAAAATTATAGTCAAATTGACATACTACTACAGTATATGGTTATGAATTTTAGTAGTCGAATTTAATTGTGTGTCGAAATTCAATTTTAAAACCGTGAGAGTTACTATCATTACTCGTAAGGTCTTCTAAGTACGACTTTTTTTTATTACCTTAATTCGTGTAACTGATTTAATTAAATACTTAAATACTACCTTGAAATTAAAGGATTTTATAATAATAATAATAATAATAATAATAATAACAATAATTGACTTAAACTTAAAAGATTTTATAACCCTAAACCCATCTTAAATTATTATACATTATTTTTAAACTTTGTTCATTCAAAAACCTTCCAAATCCCTACACATACACACGCATGTATGCACACTATATATACTATATATACACACAAACCTTATTCTAAAATCATTGGATATCACAAACTATTTCATAGCGTGTAAGTGCTAACTCTGCTATTTATATAGTCCTAAGCATTTTTGCTTACTATATATAAATTTTTGCTCAGGCATTTATTCGGTTAATTTAAAAATCCTCTCAGCTAATCTAATCTGTCCTCGAAATTGTAAGATACACACTTTGTACCTAGTACACAAAAATACGCACTAGACCACAGGTCTATACATCATCCATTACGTAATTCTATTTTTACCTACACGAGTCAATAAAAATTAGTTTATAGATTGTACGATTTACGTTTTTCCCTTTTATCTACTATTCATTATGTATGTAATTTGTCCCACAGAAAAATAAAATTTTGTAAAATTTTTTTAACCATATCATTGTTTGTCTAACTTAATTGTTTGTCTAAATTAAAGTATTAATCTTTGAATTTTTTATATTATATAATAACTCACTTGTTCTGTATAAAAATATGTAATGTAAAGAAAAATTCGTCATCTAACTTGAAGTAGTTAGGATGTTATTTTCTCATTTGTATTGTATTAATGGTACCCTATTAGATTATGGTATAAATATCATTTTTAAAGGGGAGAGCAATGTAAAAAATGAACAATGAATAATCAATATTCATTTTTACATAAGAACCAAAATCGCTTAACGAGAGTTTGGATAATAATTTTACTTGTAGCTTCCTATTTTTGTTCGTGTCACAACCCTACGATCTACCATATCTATGGTTTAGTCGTATCCATTTTCCATTTGTTATAGAAGTTATTATAATTAATTATGATTGTCTTGCATCTCACCCTCGACCCTAGATTATGCATACACATTGCATGTAACAGGATTGGAACCCGTAGTTGTACTTCTTAGTCATTAATACCCACTCTTTGTCTCTAATTCGTTCTTGTAAGTCTTCCTAATAATGATTTGTACTATACGTACAAATTCAATAACTATGACGTCACATTTTCCCGTCATTAATTTCCCTTCATCATATCTCTAGTATTCAATGTATGAAAATTCTTTAACATCATAATAAAAACTGTACACTCTATAGAAGTCATTATTTATATGTTATGTAGTATAAATATTATTATTCAACCATATTCATCCATACCGTATGTGCCCATGTACTTTGTATTATATTTCTAAAATCTTAATTGTCTATTAATATGAAACACTGTAACAAAACAAAGTTATAGTAACTGTTTAATTATAATTAACTGTAATACTTTTAATTTAATATAATGTAATGTACTTTAATGAAACTGTACTTAATGATGTAATGTACTAAATAACGTAGTCAATGTACTTTAATGAAATTGTAGTTAACGATAATAAATGAATTGATAATTATAATCATAGTTACAGTAAACCAAAATTACAATGTACTCAATGTCCGACCCGACATTATGTCGCCATAAGGAATGTAGAATCGGCAATACTGTTGTTATTTTTTTTTATTATTATTTTTCCGTTGGAATAAATTTTGATGTGCTTTCTACTTTGCCAAATAATTGATGACCTGTTGTTTTTTAAAATCTCATAATCATCATTTTAGATTTAGCTTAATAATGAATCCTGAGTAACTTTTGCCATGTCATGTTTTGTATACATTCTTTCTTCGTTATAAAAGATGAAGTCATCCCTTACCTAAGCATTTAATTGTAAATCTTAAACCTTTAATTTTTACTCATATGCATATTTTAGTGTGAAGATGCATAGTTCAATTTCCACTTTTAGTTAACTTGGCAGATCATGATAACATCAGATCTGAAAATATGCAAGTTAAGATGAAAATATGGCTTCATCTTCAAATATCTTGTTTATTCGTTTAAACCTTACCAACTTTATTTTCAAATATTGTACAAAAAATAATGCAGCCTCTTCAACATTTAATAATGATGATGTTAGTAGAATCGGGGTATATAAACCCCACAAATTTCTTCCATATTTGTTCTGATTCCAACTACGAGGCTGAGCATTACCTGTAACAGTTTAGGAGTAAAACACAGTAAGAAAAAGTCTTTATCTTCTCCTTCGAGCCGTGCTCTCTTCAGAAAACTTAGTCATTAGAATCTCCCGATAAGTTACAAGAAGAATCGGGGAGAAACCTCAAAGAATTTAATAAGCCTCTCAGAATCCTCCGAGCCACTAAAGAAGAACTCGGAGAGTAGTATAGAAGAAACTACTGCAAGTAACAGATCCGTTGCTGCCTCCTAACCAGAACCCCCGTCGACTCCGACCACCCCAGGGCCATATATATATATATATATATATATATATATATATATATATATATATATATATATTAACCCCTCCGTCTATGGCCTTCGTCGGTTCGAAGTTGACGGGGGTTCTGGTTAGGTGGCAGCAAGGAATTTGTTACTCTGGAGTAGCTGGTACGTATAGGAAATCGCAGTAGTCTCTCTTATACTACTCTCCGATTTCTTCCTGTAATGGATCAGGGGATTCTGTGAAGCTGATTAAATTCTGTGAAGGTTCCCCGATTCTTCTTGTAACGTATCGGGAAATTATGGTTTCTCTATTTAAGACTAAGTTCTTTGAAGAGAGCATGGCTCGAAGGAGAAGATAAAGACTTTCTCTTACTGTAGTTTACTGCTAAAATGTTACAAGTAATCTCAGCCTCTAAGTTAGATCACTCAAATCAGAATAACAATTTGAAAAATTACATAGGTTTATATACCCAAATTTTGTGGACATCATTATTATTTAATGTTGACCTGTTTGGTTTTTATTCTCAATAGCTGCATTATTTTTGCACAATATTTGAAGATAAGGTAAATATTTTAGCTGTGGCAACGTCTAAACAGATAAACAAGATGTTTGAAGATGAAGCCATATTTTTATCTTAAACCGCATATTTACAGATCTGATAATATCATGATCGGCCGAGTTAACTAAAAATGGAAATTGAAATATGCATTTTATTATAAATTACACTTAAACATGCATATAAGCAAAAATTAAAGGCTTAAGATTTAAAATTAAATGTTAAGCAAGACATGACGTCATCTTTTATAACGAAGAGAGAATGTATACAGAAAATGAACATTGCAAAATTTAATCAGGTTTCATTATGGTGCTAAATCTAAAAAAATGAATAAATAATTTTAAAAAGAAACAATTCACCAATTATTTGGCAGAAATAAAATATCATAGAAAGCAAATAAAAAAATTTATCCAAACTCGCGTCAGCGTTTATGCAATTTTGATCTCTATGTAAAAATGAATATATGAATATAAATGTATACAAATATAAGTATTATATGAATATAATGAACATAAGGATTATATAAACGTAAGGATTATATAAATACAACGATTTATATAAATATACGAATTATATAAGAATTATACGAATGAATATAAGAATATATGAATTATTCATTTTTCATTTATATATATATATATATATATATATATATATCGGGTGGGCCTTTTAACTCTGACGGTTTTAATATCCTTATAACTTTTTTGTTTTTTAACCAAATCAAATAAAATTTATACACAACATATGTACATACATAAAGTTTTTTTTCCATTAAGCTGCTTTTATCTATCTGCAGAATTGACGAAATGGCGAAGAAAAACCTTTTGACGTATACGAAAACAAATGCTTTATAACGAAATGTCGTATAAAATAAGCCAAAGTTAATGCGTAATTGCTAGTCTTCCAATATGCTCTGGCCCCCTCGCTCTCCCGATCTCACCCCTTGCGACTTTTTTTTATGGGGGTTCATTAAGTCGAAAGTCTACGCGACAAGACCAACCGACATTCATGAGCTGAAACAGAGAATTCAAGCAGCTTTGGTGAAATTACCGTCGAAATGCGACAAAAGGTGGCTTTGGAATGCAGTGCAAGGCTGCCTATACTGATCGAAAATGGTGGAAATCACATTGAAGATTATAACTAACCTTGTAAGTTTCTAAAGGTAATTAAATTTATATCCAAAAAAAACTTTATGTATGTACCTATGTTGTGTATAAATTTTATTTGATTTGTTTAAAAAACAAAAAAGTTATAAGGATATTAAAACCGTCAGAGTTAAAAGGCCCACCCTGTGTATATATATATATATATATATATATATATATATAATATATATATATATGTGCGGATGCGGATGCGGATGTCTACATTTTCGTTATTTTTTAGGATATATTCGAGATTTGTTGTGTTTAACGTATATAATAAGTTATTATATAGAGAGAGCTGTAGCTATAATGTAGTATAATTGATTAATTGTACAATAATTGCTGTACTTTTCTCTGAACATATAAAATAATATCAAGCATCTAACTAATATAGAAATCAATTAGTGAATTCGCCTGCAAATAAATTCGTTATATTTTGTTGAGTTTCAGCAACAATTAGAAACCATAATTGTGTTACCAGGATGCGGGACGTGAACCCAACTCAAATGCACCCCACCGACCTCTTTCCCCAACCTCCACCCTTATAGAAAGAGATCTTTAATTAGCTTGATAACTATTTATATTAAGTTTAAAGTTTTATTAGGCATATTTATAAATGAGTAATTAAAATAAAGTAAACTAAGATGTTCATCGTTTAATGTTCAAACTTAATTATAGGAAGGTTATGCTTAAGGAACATTAATTTTTCTGCCTTTTCTGCTGCCAGTCTGTTTCTCTTTTCATCATATATTAATCCAGCACTGCTAAATAATCTCTCGCTTGGTACGTTTGTTGGAGGACAGGCTAAATGTTTCCTCGCAAGTTTACTCAAGTATGGATAGATATTCTGCGTATTTTTCCACCAACTAATAGGATTGTCACATGCAGCCAGGCGTTTTTCTTGGTGATAGCTCTCGATCATTTTTACTACATCTTTTGACATCGCGTAGGTCTCGTCATTGCTGCTTGACTCAAGAAACTGAGAGACAGATTCTGTGATAGATTTGCTTGTTGAAGGTGTTGGTTCTGTCACTGAAACTTTTATTCTTTTGGTGGTGGCGAAGCGACAGATTCAAGAGATTGAAGCTCTTCAACTGCTTTGCCAAGTGATGCTTTAACTCGTTCTAATGTACTAGGTGAAAATAACTTAGCTTTGTAACGTGGATCTAAGTAGGTTGCAAGAGAGTAACTTCATACAAGAACAGCCTCTCGTCTTGTCGCTTGCATCACTTTTGCGCACAATGAACTAGTTCTATTAATATAGTAGAATTTGATAATTTCCGCTTATTAATGACGTTTTATCTCAACGGTCCACATCCGCACGACATCCGCAGTCCAAAGTGCGGATGCGGATGCGAGAAAATGTGCGGATGTTCCGCGGATGCGGATGTGACCTACATCACTAATATATATATATATATATATATATATATATATATATATATATATATATATATGTGTGTGTATATATATATACACACACACGACGTTTCAAGGTTTATATTTATCATTTATAGTAAAATAAATATTTCCTCAATCAATTATTCATAATAATTTCGAATCTAATTTAAAAAAATATATATATATATATATATATATATTTATTTATATGCTCAAATTATGGAAGAGTCTAGTCTTACCAATAATTGAGTATTGCTCAGTACTCACAATCCCATACAGAAAACGAGACATTGCGAACATTGAAGCTGTACAAAGGACTTTTACGTCTAAGAGAGAGGAAACGGAAGGTGAAGACTACTGGTCTCGACTACAATCCCTGGAACTCTACTCTCTCGAAAGAAGGCGCGAGCGGTACACAATAATATACAGATGGAAAATACTTGAGGCCCTTGTCCCTAACCTTAGAAATGAAATAGAAACAAACGTGAGTGAGAGAAGAGGCAGATTTTGTACTGTCCCAGCTGCGGTGGGACAAGAAGCCATGAAAACTAAGATAGAAAATATCCTCAGAGTACGAGGCCCAAAGCTTTTCAATGCCCTACCGAAAGAAGTAAGGAATCTCCAGCACACCGACCTGAATAACTTCAAGAACCAGCTGAACAGATTCCTGTGCAAAGCCCCTGACCAGCCATGCGTGGCTGGCTACGAGGGCAGGAGGAGATCAGACAACAATTCCCTCCTTCACCAAATCCCGCAAATGAGGCTGGATGCTGCAGAGGATTCGACTGCAGGTCGATCCTGAACCGTCGTTCGAACTCACATAAAGTGTGTGTGTGTTATATATATATATATTATATATATATATATATATATATATATATATATACACAGTGGCGTTCAAAAGTCTGCGTCCACCTCAGTTTTAGACATTTCCAGAAAATAATACAACTCTGAGAAAGTATGTCTGCTATATTAAGGTATTTTCTTTTACAAGAAATGGTATTTCATATATTCTTCGACATGTGTAAGTAATGTAGCTTTTATTTCATAAGAAAGGATACATCAATGAAAATGGTCCTTTTTGGTCCTGTTACGTTTTTTTTCTTTGCAGTATAATAATACTGATTTTAACCCAGGTATTGGTGACAGATCATAGCCAAATGTTATTAATCCTCAACATAGTGTATTCATACAGTAATTTCAACAATTGGTCTATTATAACTGATAAAACCAATTGGTCAATGACATTGTAGCAATTTGATTAAACAATAATTAATCATTTTCTCTATTCTCTCTCTACAGGTCGTAACTGAAATGTCTAAGGAACTAAGTTTATCCCAGAGAGGACAAATAATTGCCCTTTCAACAGAGGCAATGTCCCAACGCCAGATCTCGGCAAAAATTAACATTTCAAAAGGGGCCGTCCAAAGAACTATAAGCAGATTAAAGAATCTGGATCGTGCTCTTCAAAGACAAGATCTGGCAGACCTAAAGTGACTATGGATTCTGAGGATCATTACATCAAGGTTACATCACTGCGTGACAGAAAAGCCACATCTACACAAATTCAAGCACAGTTGAATGTACAACGGGACTCTCCAATAAGTACAAGTCCCATAAAAAGAAGACTCATAAAAGCTGGTCTCCATGGCAGAGTTGCTGTGTCCAAACCACTACTGAGGAAACAAAATAAGGCTAAAAGATTGGAGCGGGCAAGAGAATATCGAAATTTTACCGTAGACGACTGGGAAAAAGTTCTTTTTACTGATGAATCAAAAGTGGAACTTTTTGGGTCTCATACAAGAGTTTATGTTAGACGTAGAACCAACAAAAAACTGATAAATCCCTGCATAAAACATTCAGTAAAACATGGTGGAGGCAACATTCAAGTTTGGGGTTGTTTCAGTTATTCTTGAGTTGGAGATCTTCACAAAATCACTTACACTCTCACAAAAGAGAAGTACCACTCCATAGTAGTGAGACATGCAATACCATCAGGATTGAGGCTTTGTGGTCAAGGATTCATTTTCCAGGAGGATAACGACACAAAGCACATTTCTAACCTTTGCATGAACTATCTCAACAAGGAAAAAAGATGAAGATGTTCAACAAATTATGAAGTTTCCTCCACAAAGTCCTGATCTCAATCCAATAGAGTATCTTTGGGACCATTTGAAGAATCTGAAAGTTAAAAAGAATATAACTTCTCTTGATTCTCTCAGGGAGAATGTAGAAGAATGCTGGAACGGCATAGCACAAGATGTTATCCAGAAACTTGTCGAATCTATGCCTTACAGAGTGGAAGCTGTCATTAAAGCAAAAGGAGGCCATATCGATCATTAATAAGATTATGCCATTAAATTGTTAATTAATCACTTGATGTAAAAGAAACCCATTAATAAAGTTAAGAAAAATTTAGTAAAATAAAAGTATATTAATTATATTACTAATTTTTATAAATACTCGTAGAAATGCACTTTTAGATTCCAGTAATTTCACAGTTATTATACGCATATATATATTTAATTAATAAAATTAATTATTATTGGAAAATGTACTTAGTTAAGCAAAGCTCATCAATTCAATCTTAAATTAATTTATACATTTAATTTAAATTTAATTAAAAGGTTTAATTAATTTTCCTCATCGTAAACTCATTTTATTTTTATTTATTTATTTATTTCATACCAAATATTTGTTAGCATTTTAGACGAACAAAATAATATATTAAAAATTGTGGGGCCAAGTTTTATTTAGATTAAACTCATAAAATTATATTTACTCGGAATTAATCAGTTTGAAGTTTTCCCCAATGAAGTGAAGCCCAAATATGACTTTGTAATTTCCGACTTCCTTGGTAGGTCGAGGTTCCACGTTAAACTGTAGGTCTAAGGTGGGGCAACAAGCTTGACCTTCGTCATAACAAACAGTACGGGCGGAAGCAACCTAAGGTTTTCAGTGGTTTACCTAAGGTAAGATTTTATATATATATATATATATATATCATGGGCCTCACTCTTCCAAATGCCGTAATTCTTCTACATACTCGCAGAAACCAATGCCCCAAGGGGGCACCTCCCGCATGCCGTAACATTATATACATTCAACTGCAAAGAACACGCAGTATAAATAACGTAAAGAACGACGCTTGTATAGGAGATATTCCGCGCAAGACGAGAGAGAGAACGAAACAAATGAAAAAATGAGGTAACCACCCGGGAATCGAACCCGGGATCTTCCGATTGCCGGTCAGATGCGATGGTTTCTGCGAGTATGTAGAAGAATTACGGCATTTGGAAGAGTGAGGCCCATGGTGTAATGGTATCGCATCTGACCGGCAATATATATATATATATATATATATATATAAATCCCCTCCAAACAATTACTTTCAAAGATTTTATTCGTGTTTTCCGCTACTTGACCTGACCCTTGAGAGAAGTAGCTATTATGGAACGCATTTTTATCTAAAATTAGTTTTCAAAGTGGTATTGATTCCCTATCAATTAGTTGAAGAGTGATCGTAGTTTTAAATGCAATAATTATCGGAATTATGTACAAAAGCGAAATTGAGTCCCCTCCATTACTTTTATCTTTATTTAATGAAAGTTCAGTATTAAATAAAAAACAAATACTTATTAAACATAATAAACTGGAGCCCAGTAAAGCCTTCATCTTTAGATCCAACTAAAATAAAATAAATAGGCCAATTTTGCAATTATTTTATGTTAAAATTATTGTTAAGACAAAAATTGTAAAATTGTATTTATTTTATGAGTAAAAAGATATTCATTTATTTATTCATAGTTTCTTCTTCTTCTTATTATTATTATTACTAGTACAGTTCCCGCCGCTTCGCTGACGGTTAGACAGGCTAAACTACAAAAAAAGAACCCAGCCGTGAAAATTTTGAGCTTCACATTGTATCAACATTTCTGAATCTGGTATCTCCCAAAACCTCCTCACCCCCATTCATACAACTTGGGGCTAACCCCCTCCCCCATTACCCCCACCCCTCCCCATTACCCCACCCATCCCCCATTACCCCCACCCCCACCCTTCCGCCATTGCTAAACTACAGAAAAGAACACAGTCATGAAAATCTTGAGCTTCATTGCCGCCCGTAATACAATTTCTGAATTTTTTTCTCACAATTTTTTCTCACAATTTCTGAGTTCCCGTCACTTCGCTGACGGTTAGACAGGCTAAACTACAAAAAAGAACCCAGCCGTGAAAATTTTGAGCTTCACATTGTGTCAACATTTCTGAATCTGGTATCTCCCAAAACCTCCTCACCCCCATTCATACAACTTGGGGGCTAACCCCCTCCCCCAATACCCCCCCTCCCCATTACCACACCCATCCCCCATTACCCCCCCCACCCTTCTCCCCTTCCCCTGACCCCAACCCATCCCTCCACGCCCACCCTTCCCCCCACCCCAACCCTTCCCCCTACCCCTTTAAATTCATTAAAATAAAGTGTTGGTTGGTTGATTACTCCACTTTACGTCCTACGTCCGCCCCAGTCCATTTTTTAAGGAATTTTTGCTGCTGGGCAAAAGTCAGAAGGGCACCTAATCGTGTAATAAAAGGGCACTTGATAAATGCAAAAAGGGCATAACAGAAGAAAAATGTATATATACATCAGTGGCGACTCGTGGTATAAATGTATGGGGGTGCGATTTGATAAAATTTATAATTTTTAGAATTGTAGTACATAAACAATCACATGGTGCTTCCGTACGGTACTTACGGTATATGTCAAAAGAAGCCATAAATTTGTATTAAAAAAATATTTTAATAAAATATAAAAATAATTGTTGAATATCTTAAAATTAATATATTTTTTTATCTGTTAAATTAATATTTATCGTTTCAAGCAAGGGGGAGCGACCGCTCCATCGCTCCATCGCTCCTATACGCCAGTCGCCACTGATATACATATATATCTGAAACAAACAAAGAATAAAGCTTAAGTACCTAAAACTTAAGAAAATTACCGAGGACACCAGCAACTCCTTCCCTTCACTTCTACAGAGCTTCCATGCTGTTTGCAATTGGTTTTCTCTTATGGAATATGGAGAATATCGATCATAGAAAACGTTTGTTTAAATAAAAGGGCATACCATAATATTTCTCCTTGCTAAGAATTTTTCACATTTGATGACTTAAACTTAAATATATAAGAGAGGCAAGGGGCACATCACTGCTGGGGCAATATGAAAGACCACTGGGACAAAATCCCAGTAGTTTCTATGTAAAAAAGTGCCCTGGTCCGTCCACCAGAGGGCGTTGAGGCGGGAGGTAACTCCTCCCACCGGAAAAAGTAAGTCCTCTTTGAAAAGAGAATTGGGTCGAGCCAAATACCTTACGTGCAGTGCGCTCGTTACTGCATTTCCTTCCGCATTTCTCAAAGTGACATGGGATTGTCCTTCAATGAGTTCTTATATAATAATTCTATTTCAAATGCTAGTTAACAAATTTTTAGTTAAAAAATATTAAAAAGTTAAAGTACACTGAAAGTTTCGGTAAAAAAAATTACCTATTTAAAATTGCTGAATAATAATTTTCTTTTTTCTTTTACATTATATCTAGTGGACAGTAGTATGAGTGCATTTAATGAGATCCAATGCCATTGCCAGTGAGGGGAAAGGGAACCGATGGGAAAAAGAGGGGGAAAAAAGGGGAGTGCCAGTAACGAATCACGAGATGAATGTAACAACGCTTCCGGTCGATCGGCGAAGTAAAGCGATTTGGGTCTGGATAGTAATTGGATGGGAGACCGTCCTCTGCGTTCAGATGATGCAGCGACCCGTATTCGGATTCCCCGTAAGGCTGTAAGTCCCCTCTGTCATATTTATTTACGAGTAAACTCGTATTTTAAGTTCGAAAGACTAGTACTTTTTTTTTTATTAAGACAGAAATCAATCAATGACTTCAGTTAAGAAGGATTTAAGTTGTATGATGGCATTTGGTTAGAGGAATTTGGGGTGCTTTGAAACTTGCCCCTGGAGGCCTTCGCCTCCGTTATAAGGGGCCGCCCCTTCCTTAAGTTCCTAACTCATTTATGGGGCTTCACAGGTCTTAATGAAGGGCACTTGCCCCTTGAGGGGCCCCTTTCCTCCTTGTGAAGGATAAAAAAAGGATTCATCCTCGCCTTCCTTCACAAGAAAAAAATTCTCCTGTGGGGTTCTTTCACGGTCTTTCATGAAACAAACAAAAACAAACAAACATTCGAGTACTTTTTGTTCCAGCACGTTCCACCAGTAAATAGAAATGAAAACTTAAAATAAATATCTGAAAAAGGGCTTAATAGACCTAACGAGAGTATGCATCGACCTCGAAACATACAATGACATGTGTTGTATTCTCAAAGCATATTATTACATTCCAATACCACATTACCTCTTCAAATGTAATTCCATTTTCAAATTTTAACAACTGCGAACATCACAAAAAACAAATTCAGGTTAAACACGTTTTAAATCAAAAACAATTTCTTTGTTTAATATTGTATTATATGAAGATAAATAAAAATATTAAATAAAATTAAAATAAAACATTTTATTTTCAATTATAGGGGTAACTTTTGCTTTTCCTAATTAAAATTCATTTATTCTACACTAATATGAAATGAAGCGAAATGAAATGAATTGAAAAGGCTTATTGGCAGATTATAGCCCACATGAGAAATACTGTTAAGCTACATTATGTAGTTAGACTAACATTTAAGCGTTTAACCAACGTACCTATTATTATTTACCTTCAATTTCACAATTAAGTACGTGAAATGAATGAATGATGCAAATGTGTATATATATATATATATATATATATATATATATATATATATATATATATATATATATAGCGGACAACTGAGATGTTTCAATCATCTTTGCAACTTTCAGCAACATGCCATCAACAATGCGATATAACTCATCAAACCAAACTCAACAAAGATGACGTCATACCAAGCGAGCAAAAGATGCCGTCACAGCGCGGGAACCTCAAGATGAGCGTCGCAGCGCTTTCGCTCTTCGAAGGCAACTCAGTGACCCACGAGCTACCACCATGTGAACATCATTTGTGCAAGGCCCCATTGGCCTTTTAATATCACTCAATTAACTTTATATGTATAAAGAATCTATCAATCTGTCGCGCGTTATTAATTGTCATATTGTAAGCATCAATTCAAGTGTACACATTACCAGTGTTTACAATGTAAACAATCAACAATTCAGCCGCATTCTTAAATCATTCGAATCAATTTATTTTGTATTAAAATAAACGGAAGAAAACTGAATCTATCAATCAACCTAATTAATAACTTAATTAATAACATTATTTGATCTGCAAAGATCTGGTGACCTCAGCCTAAGCATTTATCATTAACAATCAATCATTATCAATCAATTAACCATTATCATCTTTATTATTATAGTGCTAAAAACATTACGCTCTATATATATATATATATATATATATATATATACCGTAAATATATACTGTATATTTGATAAGTTTACTGATTCAATGTACAGTAGCTGCATAATTCTTTCTTAAGTGCGTTAATCATAATTGGTAACTCAATTCACAATCCTGCCAGATTTTCCAAACTAATTAATAATAAAATTTTCTAAACGTATGTAATTTTTTCTAGTGATTTATCTGTAACAAGAAATATTTATTTATTATTATTATTGCTACCAATTATTGACTGTAAATTACACAGGCCAGCGAGTTAGAACTTTGTAGGAGAGATTTTCTTACGAATAACTGATTTTATTAGACTCAGTTACATTTGAAATGAAATGGAAAGGATTATCAACAAACTATAGTCCATATGACAAATATTAATAAGCTACATTATGCAGTTAGACTAACATATAAGCGCTTAACAATCATATCTATTATTATAAGGTTGTAACATATATTCTGCTCGATTTTTTAATTCATTCAGAACAAAAATTAAATGACTTATAATGACAAATTAATCATCAATATAATTCCCTTCTTTTTCTATAACCTCCTCCCACCTGTAGAAAAGTTTTTTATGCCACGTTTAAGAAATCCTTTGGTTTCGAGTTAAAAAAAGCGATCACTTCGTTTTCGATAGCTTCCCTGGATTGCAACTTTTGTCCATCTAGGTGGTGTTGCAGACTTCTGAATAAATGGTAGTCTGAAGGTGCGATGTCCGCAGAATAAGGTGGATGAGGCATTTTTTCCCAACCAAATGCCTCCAATTGGGCAGTGGTGATTTGATCAGTGTGAGGGCGCGCGTTATCTTGGTGGAATAGAACACCTCAGCGATTAATTAATGCAGGACGTTTTTCTTGTAATACCATCTTCAATCGTTGGAGTTGTTGGCAGTAGACTTCAGCTGTGATTGTTTGGTTATCTGGCAAAAGCTCAAAATGAATAATTCCTTGCATATCCCACCAAACGCATAGCAAAATTTTCTTTGGATGGGGTCCATTCCTTGGCTGAGGTTCAGGCTTTGTTTCACGGCTAAGCCACTGATATTGACGCTTAATAGTGTTATAGAGTACCCATTTTTCATTCCCAGTGACGCTCCGATTCAAAAACGGTGCTTGCAGTTGCCAAGAACGCAATGATGTGCAAATATCGATTCGATGTTGAAGATTCGCTTGTGACAAATCATGCGGAACCCATTTTCCAACCTTCACTACTTTTCCTAACAGCTTCAAATGACGATGAATGGTCATATGGCTAATGCCGAGTTGCAAGCCAAGTTCTCTTACAGTTACCGTTGGGTTTTCCTCCACTGTTGCTTTCAGCAACTCTTCATCTAACTCATTTGGTCGTCCCGTTCGTTGATAATCTTTCCAACTGAAGTCTCCATTTCTGAACTTCTCAAACCATCTCCTACACATCTATTCGCTCACAACATCATTTCCGTAAACTCTTTGAATGTTTTTTGCGGATTCACTAGCTTTAGATCCTTTATGGAACTCATACAGCATCACATGTCGAATCTGCTCTTTCGTGGGCTCCATGTTTCTTCAATTACTGTAATATTGTATGGGTAGCGTTGTAACTATGAAAAACACCAGAGAAAATATTCATTAGCCTAATCCTCCACTAGCCTAAGCCTACACTAGCCTAAGTCATTCTGTATCGTGATAAAACATGTGCGAACCTGTCGCCGCGTGTATTTTGCAACATTTCTAAAACTATTTCACATTATCTTGAGGTTATTCTATTATCTATTGTCCGGTTTCTGATCGAGCAGAATTTATGTTACAACCTGATATTTACCTTCAATTACCATCTTAAACATTATTATTTGTTTATCGTTATATATATATATATATATATATGATGAATTTCATAATTAAGCACGTGAAACGAGTGAATGATGCAAATATGTACACACACACACACACGCGCACACACACACACACATATATATATATATTTGATAAGATTTACTGATTTAATATACAGTATTTGCATAATTCTTTCTTAAGTACGTTAATTATAATTGGCAACTCAATTCACAATGTTACCAAATTTTCCAAACTAATTAATAATAAACAAATTTAAACGTATGCAATTTTTTCTAGTGATTTATCTGAAACCAGAAATATTTATTATTATTATTATTGTTACCAATTATTGACTATAAATTACACAGACCTGCGAGTGAGAACTTTGTAAGAGAGATTTTCTTACTAATAACCGATTTTATATAACTAAATTACATTTGAAATTAAATGAAAACGTTTATTGCCCATATGGCAAATACTACTAAGCTACATTTTGTAGTTAGACTAACATATAAGCATTTAACCAACATACCTATTATTATTTACCTTCAATTACCAGCTTAAACATTATTATTTATATATATATATATATATATATATATATATATATATATATATATATATATATATATTCATCATAAATACTTTTCACGTGTCACTTTCGTGAAATAATTTTTCATATATATATATATATATATATATATATTTGACAAGATTACTGATTCACTGTAGTTGCATAACTTTCATTAAGTACGATAATCATAATTGGCAACTCGGTTCACAATCTTGCCAGATTTTCCAAACTAATTAATAATAAACAAATTTAAACGTATGTAATTTTTCTACTGACTTATCTGTAACGAGAAATAGTTAATTATTATTGTTACCAATTACTGACTATAAACTACACAGGGCTGCGAATGAGAAATTTGTAAGAGCTGTTTTCTTAATAATAGTTGATTTTATATAAAGCAATTACACTGATCTCGAATAAGGTGTCCATTTTCTATCACGTAAGGATTTTCTGCAAACTGGAAGGGAAAAGTAGCTACATAAATAAATATTATTTATTTCAATTTACATTAGGTACCTATTTCGTTTTGTTATGCTAATTACAAATGCAAACAACTTTATAAAGAAAGAATGCTACTAAAGTCAATTACATATCCGTCTTTATTTAGCCTGAGTTTTCTTGTGGGTTTATGCGCTGCTCCTTTTCTTTTATGTAATAATTCTGGAGTACCCCGTTTGACGATCCATCTACTGTAGTTAGTTCATTATTTTTGGTGAATACCTAATTTAATGTTCTTTCAGTTATAATACGAATTCCATTATACGATGAATTTAAAACAGAAGCATTTGTATAATGCATTTTATAATAGTGTTACACTAAATGTTGCAAAAGTCGTTTTCTACACACATTTGCAATACAGAAAACGGAATTTTGGCTTAGTGAGGGGGTAGGCATAAATTAAATATATTTGTTTAGGATCATTCTATAAATTTAAAACATTACTTGCAAGCAATTAGCTTCCCTGATTAATATAATTTCTTAACAATAGTTTACCAATCCACATTTTCAGCAGCTTCCAGGAATTATACAAAATGGCAGGGATTGCGAAATTTTCCTAAGGTTATATTACATTATAATACGTTTAAAAGTGTCTGGAATATGAATTGCTGGATATACATATTTGTACTTTGAAGGAAGACCCCCTAATATTTATCGATGCAAAGGTACATGACTGCATACATAAAAGCATACGTTTTTCTCATTAATAAACTATGAAATCTGCCCATCATCATTACAACACGTTCTACACTCTGCCTCAACAGTCTTAGGCACACTTACAGAAATTACAAGAAAGCTGATTGGGAACAGTTCAACATACAGGCTGAGGAACAATTCAACACATTAAACAGCACACCCATCCTAAACATCAATACAACACTCAAGACATTCAATCAGATCATCAATAATGCAGACAAATACATACCCAAGGGCAACATTAGGAAATACAACCCAAATTACACTAGAGAAATAGTCCAACTCATAATGCAACGTAACAACCTCAAACATAACACACAAATACCACACACAGAAGCCATAAAACAACAGATACAACAGCTCAACACAGAAATAAACAACAAACTTAAAGAAAAACAAACAAAAACATTTAGGGAATTTATAACAACATTAAACCTCTCCACAGATACATCCAGGCTATACAAAACTATAAACAGCATTACCCACTCTAACAGCGGCATTCACACCTCACACGCGACTATCTGTCGTAGCCAAAGTAATATCCCAACATATACACAACAAGCTAACATTATAATGGATCACTACGCAAAGATAAGTCACTTAAACAGAGAAAACAACCAGAAACACGCAGACAGACAAACAGCCAGACACAAGAAAACCTACAGACTCGACACGACCATTACACCCTTCAACACAGACCAGACCACCAAGATCATCAAAAACATTAAGAATTCGAAGGCTACTGTAACAGACAACATATCTAACATACACCTTAAACACTTGGGCCCACAGGGAATACTAGCTCTCACAAACATCAGCACATATTCATACCAACACTGTATTATTCCTGACATATGGAAACAAAGTAAAATTATTCCACTACTCAAGCCAAACAAAAATCCGACAGAACCAGCTTCCTATGGACACATTATTTTACTATGCACACCTTCCAAAGTAACAGAAAGACTAATCTTACAAATCACCAACCCACACATACCACTATCGCCTACTCAACTTGGATTCAGACCTCACCACTCAACCACGACATTACTCACTAATTCACGCAGCACATCATAGAAGGCATCAACTCCAGACGACCAGCTCAGTTTACACTATTAGCAACAATATACATTAGTAAAGCTTTTGATGCTATCCCATGCTTCCTTCTCATAAATAAAATACTAAACACAAACATGCACAATAACATCAAACGGTGGCTGAGCAACTATCTCTCAGGATACTCACATGTCACACTTAATGGCAAGTCATCCAAAAACAAGCTTTTTCTGAACAGGGTCCCTCACGGCTCTGTTCTCTCACCAACACTGTTCAACTTATACATGCATGACATTCCAACACCCATAGATAACAAGCTTACCTTATCATCATATGCAGATGATATCACTCTAACATCCACCCACAACAACATCGACACCGCTACAAATAACCTAAAAACATATATAAACAGTATACAAAACTGGCTCACACACAATAGACTCAAAGTAGTGCCCACAAAATCATCCATCACAAAAGAACACCAGATAACTCCACAGATTACACTGAACAACACCAACATTCCACACACTCACAGGACCAAAATACTTGGGGTCACATACATCACATCATTATCTTTTGTAAACCACATTCAGGACATTAAAAACAAATGTACGTCAAGACTTAACACGCTTAGGGTATCTACTAACAGGCACAAACTTTGGACACCAGCAGTAAACAACATCGCTCATATACAAACAATATGTTCGCTCAGTTATGGACTATGCTAGCCCATGCTGGGCACCCATTATCTCAAACACACACATAAACACCTTACAGACAATACAAAACAACGAACTTCGTATCATTACAGGATGCACTCAAACAACACCAATAGAACACCTGCACACAGAAACAAAAATACTGAAAGTTAGGCAACATTTAGACATGAGGGAAACACAATTCATAGTAGCAGCTAAAACTAACCCACAACACCCTTGCCGCCTACATGTACAATCATGCACCAACACCTCGCACCATTAAGATAACACCAGAGAGACATTATAAATTATTTATAACCAAATACTCCATTCCATACCAAGCCCCACAGACATCACACAGTACAGAAAACACATACACAGACACACCTAACCCACAAAGCACTGACACGATTCGGTCCAAATGCGGTCCTAGGTGCGAAGCCGCCACCCATTGACAGGTCAGAGACCAGCCTGAGCAGATCGGATCAAGTTAACTTAGTACGATTCCGATGTGAACATCACTCGAACATACAGACATATAAACACAGACTAGACAACTCCACTGACGACACCTGCCACCTGTGCCAGGACACCTCACAAACAATTGATCACATTATGACAGACTGTACCGCTCTAGCACAACACAGAACACAACACAACATCACTAGTGCCGCCGGCTTGCTCGATCAGGGTGGGCTGATCGGCTAACCAACAACAACAACAGAAAGTTTGTTAACATTTCACTCTCTTTATTAGTTTGTGAGTATTTTTAAACTTTTTTAGCATATTAACTGATAACACTGGTCTGCGTAATTTTTGAGGTCAAATTTTTTTAGTTGTTCTTTTATAAGTTTTGCATGCTGAATTAAAAAATGTAACTCATTTTGCTCAATCTGGTCAGGTTTTTATGCTATCTCAATTTTTAAAAAATTAGATAATCGTTATGAAATGAGGAAGTTTATTTTTTTAAAACAAACTTACATTTTAGCCAAGTGTTAGCCAAGCTCTATATAATAAACAGACACAACTTATTTCTAATTACGATTGTCATTACTGTTTTTCAGCATGAATAGAATGTGCAAGAATGACCCAAACAGGTTCTGCTACATCTGTGGTAAAGTCACTATGTCAGACCGGCAGTCAAACATCACACATTTCGTGAGGAAAAGCTATCACGCCTACTTTGGAGTTAAACTTGGTGACCAGGACAAAGCCTTTGCCCTCACATATGCTGCAAAACGTGCGTTGAAAGTCTGCGGCGCTGGAGCCACAAGAAGGTAGAGTGTCTACCTTTTGGTGTCCCAATGGTGTGGAGGGAAGGAAGAGATCATACTACTGACTGTTATTTCTGTATGACAAACCTACAAGGTAAGTTAGTATGAATTTAGTATGAATTTCATTTTATACTTACAAAAATATGCCTGACAATATATGAGATATGTCTTTATCTTATCTTTATCTGTCTTTATCTGTTTCCTTTTAGGCATAAATCGAAAAAACAAGCAACACGTAAAGTATCCAGACGTGCCATCTGCCATAAAGCCAGTGCCTCATGGACCAGAAATTCCAATTCCAACACCGCCCGACAACTTTGATTCGTCGTCCGACTCAGATGAAGAAATGGATGACGGTGACATATCTGGTACATACCAACCTACTGCCGAAACAAGTCAACCCAAACTCTTGAGCCAAGCTGAGTTGAACGATTTGACAAGAGATTTGTGCTTGTCCAAAGAATCTGCTCAGTTGCTAGGGTCACGTCTTCGCGAAAATCGTTTGTTAGCTCCAGAAACAACATTCTTCTGGTATCGCAGCCGCGAAGAAGAGTTTCGAGAATATTTCACGTTGGACGAAGAAGCTTCGCTGGTTTACTGTAACAACGTCAACGGCCTCATTGCAGCTATGGGTTTAGCGTATGACCCTACAGAATGGCGGCTCTTCATCGACTCCTCAAGCAGAAGCTTGAAAGCAGTACTACCAGAGCTGGGCAATAAATACATTGAATGTATTTAAATACTAAATACTAAATACATGGGAGAAATGTATTTAAATACTAAATACTAAATACATTTTACGAATGTATTTAGATACTAAATACAAAATGCATTAATTGTATTTAAATACATTTGTAAATACATTTTAAATAAATACAAATTTTAACATATGCATTCACTAATTCACTAAGCCATGACACGCACACAATAAAGAAATCGACCGCTTTCGACTAAGAGTGGCACACAACTGATTGAACTGACACGTTGAAACATGAACCATGCTGTACTACACTGTCAACGCGTCGTACTGTGCTAGTACAGAACGTGTATTAAACCAGTAAAAGTATTTACATTTTTATATTTTGAGTATTTAAGTACATTGTATTTAAATACTCATTAAAGTATTTAAATACTATATTTAAATACATGAAAAACAATGTATTTATAAATACAGTTCTAAATACACAAATGTATTTAAATACGTATTTAAATACAAATGTATTTAAATACGTATTTAAATACAAATGTATTTAAATATTGCCCAGCTCTGAGTACTACTCTACAATGGTAACAAGGTCGCGTCTGTTCCGGTGGGTCACTCGGTGCAGATGACTGAAAGTTATAGTAACATGGAGCTTTTACTAACTGCTTTGAAATACAAACATCACAATTGGATGATATGCGGAGACCTAAAGGTATGTTCGTGTCTACAAAAAAAATACAAATATATATATATATATATATATATATATATATATATATATATATTTATAGGTTATAGCCCTAGTGCTGGGTCTACAAGGCGGCTACACCAAATACCCCTGTTTTCTCTGTCTGTGGGACAGCCGAGCAGACAAGCAACACTACGTACAACGCGACTGGCCAGCAAGACGTAGCCTGGAACCAGGTTCGCACAACGTTCTGTCACACGCTCTCGTGAATCCGCAGATGATTCTACTTCCGCCGCTGCACATCAAGCTCGGACTTATGAAAAATTTCGTCAGAGCACTCAACAAAGAAAGCCGAGCTTTCGCTTTCCTGAATCAGAAATTTCCACGCGTCAGTGAGGGCAAACTGAAAGCAGGTATTTTCGACGGCCCTCAGATCAGGGAGCTAATGAAAGATGCTCAATTCGACGAAAGTCTGGAGGACAATGAGATCAATGCCTGGCTCGCATTCAAGTCCATTGTCACGAATTTTCTGGGCAACCACCGAAGTCCAGAGTACGAATGTGTTGTCGAGGAGCTCCTGCAGAGCTTCCAGGCTCTTGGTGCAAGTATGTCCATAAAGATGCATTTTCTCAGTTCGTATTTAGACTACTTTCCGGACAACTGCGGTGATGTCAGCGAGGAGCAAGGAGAGCGCTTCCACCAGGATATTCGAGTGATGGAAGAGAGGTACCAGGGCCGCTGGGATGTGAACATGCTCGCGGACTACTGCTGGTGCCTCAAGAGAGACGTTCCAGCTGTGGAACACAGACGAAAGTCTTTGAGAAAGCCCTTTCGTCCACATTAACTGTACTCGTGTACCATTTTTTATATACTTTGTACATTTTCTGTCAATTTAAGTCCGTTTTAAAAAAATAAACTTGCTAATTTCATAACGATTATTTTCGAATTATCTATTTTTTTAAAATTGAAATAGCAGAAAAACCTGACCTGTTTGAGCAAAATGAGTTACATTTTTGAATTCAGCATGCAAAAATTATAAAAGAACAACTAAAAAAACCATGACCTCAGGGAAAAAATTTCAAACGCAGACCAGTGTAATCATTACTTTTCAGGATAGGCTTTGAGTAAACGTTCACTGTAGATGTTCGATTCTTTTCTTTTGCATGAATGATATAAGTCCTGTACACATTTTCAGTCACTTCGATTTCAATTGAAACTTTTTATGATTTTCATATTATTTTCATTGTAACTCCTTCTAACTCACTCACTCTCTCTCTCTCTCTCTCTCTACATAAATATACATAATATATCAGTGATGTAGGTCTCGAGATCGGTCTCGGTCTCGAGACCGATCTCGAGACCCAATTTGGAGATCTCGATCTCGGTCACCGCTATTTAGATCTCGGTCTCGATCTCAGTCTCGATCTCAGTGGCTTGATTGAACAGACAGAATTCAGAATGTTTATGAAAGTTTGTAAGAGTAAGGGACTCTAGGTATTCACTAATCAGTCACCCTGTTTTGAGTTGCTACGTTTGTCTTGCGGGGGGGGGGGGGGGGTCTGGATTTTTTTAGGTTAGCGCTACAAAAAATTCGACCCCTCCCCCCACCCCCACCCCCGCCCCCGTCAGATTAATTTTATTGAAAATGGAAACACTAAATAGAGAATTATATATATTATATATATAAGTATATATTATAAGGCCACTTAGTGTTGCCAAACGGCGTGTCAACCTCTGTGGCGTGATAAAAACGATTATCCTCCCATCCAATATGTATTTGAAAAAATAAAATGCTTCACACAAAAATAATGCAAGAAATACAGCATAAAGAAAACAGTACCGATAAATTCAATAAAGCATAGAATAACTCGACAACCCTTCACATCATTTATGACTAAATAAAAGAGTCAAACCAAAGTTCCGAGGCTAATGGCAAAATATCAAAGCTATCGGTCCAAACAGAAAGAACGTTGAAACTGGGAAGATTTTGAACTGCAGGGAACAGTTGCGGCGGTACCTCTTAGAGATCGATGAATCTCATATTTTAGACAACTGCTCTCCAATAAAGTTTTGGCACCAGAAAAGGGATAAATTCCCATCACTAGCCAATATTGCCATGACTGTTTTAACAGTGTCTGCCTCTAGTGCTCCAATTGAGCGTGTACAGGGTTAGACAAAATAATATGAACACCTTGATAAATGGCGGTTTTTATTCTTAATATGGAGTTGGTCCTCCTTTAGCGGCAATAACAGCTGCAATGCGTCGGGGAATTGATTCATACAGCTTTTGGACAGTGGCTAGAGGAATCCTGAGCCATTCTTCGAGCAAACCCTGCTCCAGTTCCTCCAAAGACGCCGGCGGTGGGAATCGGCTTCTGACCTGCTGCTCCAACTGACACCACAGATGCTCGATAATGTTAAGATCCGGGGATTGTGGAGGCCAATCCAAGCGTTCTACTTCACTAACATGCTCTTCAAACCAGTTTTTAACGACCCCAGCGGTGTGGATTGGTGCATTATCATCCTGGAAGACGGCGCCGCCATTGGGAAACAGCGTTTGGACCATGGGATGGACCTGTTCAGCCAATATTGACAGATAGACCTGGGCGTTAACCCTACCATGCAGTACTACAGCTGGGCCAAGCGTATTCCACGATATTTCTGCCCAAACCATCACAGATCCGCCTCCATGCTTAACGGTTGGGGTCAGGCAGTCGGGGTCATAAGCATCTTTAGGCTGTCTCCAGACGTAAACTCGACCGGAACATGGAAATAGCGTAAAGGAGGATTCGTCGGAGTAGACTACATTCTTCCACCGATCCATTGACCAATTCTTATGGTCATTACACCATTTTCTGCGCCGCTCAATGTTGGTGTGCGAAAGGAAGAGTTTGGCAATTGCAGCCCTCCCATGGTATCCAGCTCCATGGAGCTCGCGACGTACAGTTCTGGTCGATACCGGGCTTGCAAGATGCTGGTTAAGCTCTGCAGTCACTTTTGGAGCTGTGGTCTTATGGTTCTTTGTCACAATGCGCTTTAGCACCCGGCGGTCTCGATCACACAGCTTCTTCTTGCGTCCACTATTGCATTTGTCGGTGCTTGTCTTTCCGTGGTTTTGGTATGCAGACATGACCATAGAGACAGTTCCTCTGGATACATTGAACATCTGAGCGGTTTTCGTCACCGATGCACCAGCCATCCGCGCTCCGACAATTTGCCCTCTTTGGAAGTCTGACAGGTCTTTCATAACTGCTAATTCATAATTCACTCAGATCTGTAAAAACAACGTGAGGGTTATAACATGACGTATACACTCTCTGTTACGCATTTAAATAGGTTTGCCAGTCATTTGACCGTTTACTTTGTGTCTGAGCAGTCCGTAAAGATAACCGGTGAAATCGGCGGGTGTTCATATTATTTTGTCTAACCCCTGTATTTAGCCATGGAGGCATAATAATGAGGCCCCACAGAAGTCAAACTTCAGCAGATCTTCTCAGCATGCTGATGTTCCTTAAGTGTAATGAGCACCTATCATGCTTTAAATAAATGCACAAGTCAAACTGGGTAGTGGGTACGTTCATTAAACCTTCTGTAACAGATAAAAGTAAATAAATAAAAAGTACGTGTATATATATTCATTTGTTAATTTATAGGGTACACTTTTTGCATTCAACACACTACATCTGAGAAAGTAGTTATTAGTTTATTAATATACTTAACATAGTCTAATTCCCATAGTAGTGTTAAACAAATTGAAAGGGCATGAGCTTGGTCTCGATCTCGGTCGGGTCTCGATCTCGGAAGGTAGATCTCGATCTCGAACCTTTGATCTCGGTCTCGATCTTGGTCTCACAGGATCAGGTCTCGGTCTCGGTCTCAGTCTCGGACTTGGTGGTCTCGACTACATCACTGATATATATATATGTATATGGTATGTATGTAAGAAATATACAATTATCATATATTTTGTGTACACATAATGCTACGCTATTTCGACTTATGTTCTACACTCAGGTAGGGTGGAGCGAAAAATACTTTTTTTCTAGTATCAAGTTCTAATAGTGATTAAAAGTTGCATTTAGTGGAGGATATATACCTGCCAAAATATGAGTTTATTTGTTTAATATTTTCAGCTGCCACCAGGGGGCTAAATTTAACACAATTTTGGGTAAAAAGGAAAAAAATGCTTCTATTTTAGGTTTATCAAACTATTATAAAATTTTATCTTAGAATTATCTAATAGTTTGATTAAGATTCTTAAATGATAAGAATTCGTTTTGTAAAAATGCCTTTTCATATGCTTAATATCTTCAGCTGCCACAAGAGGGCTGAAATTAACTTAAAAATGACAGTTAAGTATGATTCTGTATTTACTTGAAAAAGGGAACAGTAATAAATTAGGATGTCTCTCCTCCTTTATACTGGCTTGAGACAGTTAAGAAACGTTATTTCGTGCCTTAGCTGAGTTACCACCCTTTCCCCAACCAACCTCCCTCTAGAAAGGGTTCTTGCTGAAGACTATTTAGTAATTTGCTTTTGTGTCAAATTTTGGCTGTTTTTTCCTTGATTCTAATGTAGCACGAATCCAACCGTCTCTGTTTGTAGGTCCGCAGACTGATCCAGCAGCGTCTGTAACGAGCTTGACGCATCTCTATACGGCTTGTGTATGACATGGAAACTGAAATAATTCTGAATGAAGAGTAGTACCATGTTTGATGCATGATTCAATATCATCAAGAGAAACTCCTTTGGTTATCGGTGGTCCTGCTATCTGAAAATCTTGCCACATAATGAGATCTGTATAGTCTTTGGCATAAAAATTTATTTCTGGCACCTTAAAATACCTGATAACATCTGTTTCTTGAATGCATGCCCTTGCTTTTATGATACGCCTAAATCCCAACTGATGCACATGCTCCCTTTCATCAGCTATCATTGCAATGAGAATGTTTTCTTGATTTGCGTAATATGCATTTCGCTGAATGACTGAGTCATGTACTCTCCTAAGCTCTTCACGGAGATACCGGCTTCTTGCAATCATATGCCACATATGTTTAGCACCATATTGGCATAATGGTTTACGCTTTATCTGAAACCACATTGGTGCGTATACCCTAACAATGAAAGTAGCTAATTCTTGTAAATTGCCTGAAGGATTCTCTGTGCTTGCATATAACTGCAGAGTCCTGTTTGCTGTGGTGAGCCACCTTGAATGTGATATATTGCCTGGACTCTTATGACTAAGACTCTTTGAGAATGTTCCACTTGATATAGCCTTGTGAATTTCAAGAAGGTATTTCTGGTCAGTACTTATGTCATCTACATCAACTTCACACATGTCCTCTTGAATTTCAATGGGTTTGAAGTTAACTATGGGAAGCTTTTCACAGTCTGAAAGTGCTCGGCCAATTTCTCCTGAAAATGCTCTTGGTCCAGTAGTGGTACCATCCAAGTGATGAAACAGATGGCGCAATGGAAGTTCATTAAGGTGTAAAAGGCATATCAGCCACTGCAATGGCTTATTAAAGGCTTCTTCCAGTAATCTTATTGTGCCTCCAATACTACCAGTGTTAACCACTGTCGAATCACAGCCAACTGCAACGATGTTCTCTATATCAACATTCCTTTCTTTCAAGCAATTCACTAGCGCTGTGCAAATGTATTTAGCTTTGCCACTGGAAGGTGTCACATGTGCAAAGTACAGAGAGTGTGGTTCAGATATTATGCTGATATGCTCTTCGCGTTTGGTTCTTTGGTGGTTAGAGCCATCACTTTCCTGGACTTGAATCATTGTTTTATCCTTTCTGCCATCAAAGTATAATCCCCGCATGGTTTTTGGCTCTCCTATCTGTTGTAGTTCCTTTCTCTGTTTTTGTCTTTCACGTCTTAGCTTACTTCTGTCTATAATATTCCCTTTGTCTTCGGGAGTAACAATTTTAAGATCTGCCAATACTGCAGAAGCAATAGCAGCCCCAGCTCTGTCCGACATTTTAAATCTATCACAAGTAATTGCTAATGAAGGCAGTGGCTCACGCATCTGTTGTTCTGATATTACATATTGAGTCGAGGTTGTATCTTCCTCATTATCTTCAGATATCTCTTCTAGTTGTTGAAGTTCACTTGTCTCTGTTTCGATTTGTAAGTTGGACGTATTGGTTATAGCAGCACTAGTTGTTTGTGAGGATTCCAGACGTGCTTTTTCCATTTCCTTTCGATGTTCTCTTGCTTGTAATCGTCTTGTGTGTGCTATGTCAATGCTTCCTATCACCATTATTCTGCGTGTTCGTTGGTCATTTAAAAAATCCTGCTCTTTTGGATGAACTTTCTTACTCTTTTCACATGAGCATCTCCTAAACTCCTTAAATTTGCAGGTGCAGATGTCAAACAAAGTGCATTTTGAAGAGTTTTCAAATTCTTCAAGCTGATTTTTGTACTTAGGCTGATCCTTGCGTGACTTGTATGGCTTTAATAAGGACCTGTATTTATCATGGTACACTCGCATCATCTGTAAAACGCGTGTATGTGAAACTATTGGCAAAGAGGCCTTCTTCCAAATATTTTCTACCTTTTTGGAAACTGCCTCTGCTATTTCAGAAAATGAAGGCTCCTTGTTATTCATCTGCTCCTTCACTAAATGTTTTGTGAACAGGTATTCTTTCATAATGCAGTTATAAGTTGGTAGTTGCATATCACTCATCTCACAAGGTACTTCAAATATGGCACACTTCATGTGTTCTCTAGTGAAATGTTTATATTTAGTATTTGATGCCATAATATTTTTAAGAAAAATTCACAATCACAAAATATCCTGTAACATCAAAACATTATATAATTAATATATATAATATATTTTATAAGTATATATAATATATTATATAAATATATAATATATTATATAAATAAACTAAAATTATATAATACATTATAACAAGCATTTTATAATAAAATCAATATTATCTCTATATAAATCACTTTAAAATAAAGTTTTATAATATTCCGATCATATTAAAAAACTCTCCGATCAACTGAGCGACTAGGCCTACTACCTAAGAAGACAAGTGTTAACACACTGTTCTAATGACTCACAGAAAGAAATTCCTTCACACCAAAATCCTCCCCCACAACCCTCCCCAAACCCTCCCCCACAACATTCAGTGTAGTCTCAACATGACTCAGTTACTCTAAATTGTGTTAAGTTCAGCTCTCTTGTGGCAGCTGAAGATATTAAGCATATGAAAAGGTATTTTTACAAAACGAATTCCTATCATTTAAAAATCTTATTCAAACTATTAGATAATTCTAAGATAAAATTTTATAATAGTTTGACAAACCTAAAATAGAAGCATTTTTTTCATTTTTACACAAAATTGTGTTAACTTTAGCCCCCTGGTGGCAGCTGAAAATTTTAAACAAATGAACTCATATTTCGGCAGGCATATTTCGTCCACTAAATGCAACTTTTAATCACTATTAGAACTTCATACTAGAAAAAAAGTATTTTTCGCTCCACCCTATGACTACAGTGCTTATCTTATGGGCTCTTCTCTTATTACAGGTACTTGTTATTACTTTTACAACACAACACTAAGAAATATTGCACGCAGTGCAAACACAGTTTGCAAGAGGGCCCCAGAACAAGTCAATGTAAGTTTTAGTGTATGTTTTTATATATAGTGCAAGTTTTTATATAATAACCTTTGATTAGTTTACTGAATTGTTCATTCTGACGAAGGCCACGCTTTTCACTCCACCGTAGACCCACAGTTTAACGGTGAATCCGATTCATGCACCACCAGCAGTTTTAATTTTCGTCACTAGCGCTAAGAAGATATAAATAAAAAATGTAAAATTAATAATATCCCCAACAAAGAATATTCTGTGTTAATTATATTATTATTCCGCATGATATAGTTTTCCATGACACGCAGTACTATACTGTTCCTTTACGCAACATTTATAGGAAACGTTGGGGGACCACAACCATTCAGAATAAGGACGTCGTTGTATATATATATATATATATAGCCATTTTTACCATTCCTTTATAACATGTCCCCCTGCTTACAAAAGTTAGTATTTTTTCTGTTCTTTCAGCCAGTTCTCCATCAGTTTTATTTCTATTTGTCATTCAGATAATTTCATTTACTGTCTTTTCTCCTGATAAAGCTCAAAACCGATGCTGAAACCTGATCACTACCACAATCCTGTGGGCCACTGTTATTACTACAATATTCCTCAGATAAATTGTGCTGTCCCCCCTCTTAGCTTTAATTTATCAAAGACCTTTTAAATTGAACAATCTACCTATACATCTCTATACCGGAGAATCCACCTTCCACATTCCTATTCCTCTGACCGTTTTAAGACCGACCGCATTTGGTTCAGATGTATACTGTAGTGTTTGACACAGAGGCATTTTCGATTCTGTTAGACAAAAGATGGGGAGTGCTGGAACATCCATTTCTACAGCCACTGTCCACCTTAACTGATCTTTTACCATGGCTCATCTACCCTGTGACCAGTCCAGCATGACCACAAACACACACACACACACACACACACACACACACACACACACACACACATCACGTCTCACCCAACTACTCACTACATACTGTAGTGAGTAGTAGGGTGAGAAGTGTGTGTATATATATATATATATATATATATATATATATATATATATATATATATATATATATATTACTAAAGTAAGCATATTTACACTTCCCAGATGTTGGAGAGTCGATGACTTGGAGTCGGAACTGAATGATTCTGTACAAACGTGTCAAGTAAATTTTGAACGACGTTCTTATTCTGAATGGTTGTGGTCCCCCAACGTTTCCTATAAATGTTGCGTAAAGGAACAATATAGTACTGCGTGTCATGGAAAACTATATCATGCGGAATAATAATATAATTAAAACAGAATATTCTTTGATGGGGATATTATTTATTTTACATTTTTTATTTTTATCTTCTTAGCGCTAGTGACGAAAATTAAAACTGCTCTAAACGTTTGCCCACATTAGTCAACATGTATCGTTCTTCAGGAACACTGAAGTAAATAGAGTTCGAGACTATATATAGGTCACCAAAAAAAAAAAAAAAAAAAAATATATAATATTATATATATATAATAATAATAAATATAGAAATAAAAATTGTGGGAGGAGCATACAAATTTGTAAGGGAAAACTACCAATTTTAGCACTTTGCCCTTCTTGACTGTTGTTTTGAATTCGTTCAGAACGGATTTAGACAAGAAGGGCAGAGTGCTAAAACTTCGGTAGTTTTCCCCTATAAATTTGTATGCTCCTCTTACAATTTTTATTTTCAATTTATTTTTATATTTTTTACTTATTTATGACCTATATATAATACAGGCATTATCTATAAAATTGGTTGTAAAGAGTCCATTTGATTCTGTTGTTTTGAATTCGTTCAGAACGGATTTAGACAAAAGGGCAAAGTGCTAAAATTGGTAGTTTTTCCTTACAAATTTGTATGTTCCTCCCACAATTTTTTTTCTATATATTATATATATTATATATATATATATATATATATATATATATAATATATATATTATTTGTGACCTATATATAGTCTGGAACTCTTATTTACTTCAGTGTTTCTGAGGATGTCATTAGACGAAAGCGCTTGAGTACCATTCTGTTTCCTTTCCTTCGTGTTTTTTCATCACATATATATGTAAAGGGTGATCCAGAGAAATGGGACCCAAAAGAAACCCCTGTAACTCTTAAAGTATAAGTCCTTTTATAAAATCATAAGCATCATTCGAAAGAGGATAGTTACAAGTTTGTACAGGATTGTATAGGTTTTGACAATACAAGACAAGATAAGATACAAAACAAAATAAAAGTGTTAGTTAAAACTAACCCTTCAAGATGACTGCATGGACTGTGGAACAGCTGCGTTTCATAACTGAGCAATATTATGAGCATGGAAGAAGTGTAGTTTCAGCTCAAAGATCTTTCAAGACAAATTTTCAGATGTCAAAATCACCTTCTAAGAAAGTAATCCGTCGGTGTGTCAGAAATTTTTCCCTAACTGGCAGCATTGGAAAAAGAAAACCAACTGGAAGAGTGCGCACAGCAAGGATAGACGAGATCATTAACAGAACTCATGAAATTGTACAGGATAATCCTCACATAAGCATCAGACGTGCTTCTCAGCTGTTAGGAGTTGGATATGGAACAACACACCGTATATTCAAGCAAAATTTAATGCTCTTTCCATATAAAATTCAAACAGTGCAAAAACTAAACGATGGAGATTTCGCACGAAGACGACAATTCTGTCAATGGATCCAACAGAAGGTAAATGACACCACTAATTTTCTAGCAACTTTGATTATGTCAGACGAAGCCCATTTTCACTTGAATGGAACTGTAAACAAACAAAATTGTCGTTTCTGGGCAACAGAAAATCCATTGAATATTACTGAAGTCCCGTTGCATAGTCAGCGTGTAACTGTTTGGTGTGGTCTTACTGCATCTCAGATCATAGGGCGGTACTTTTTCGAGGATTCCACCGGAAACACGGTCACTGTAAATGGTGATCGCTACGAAAAAATGTTGACCGATTTCCTTATTCCTAAATTAAGAGATCTTTGTCTAGAAAACCACTGGTTCCAACAAGACGGAGCTACCTGCCATACCACGAGGAACTGCATGGCAGTTTTGCGTCAAACGTTTCCAGGCGAGTTAATCTCAAGATTTGGAGACGTTGAATGGCCCGCAAGGTCTCCGGATTTTTCTCCCTTAGATTATTATCTCTGGGGATATTTAAAGAGTAGGGTCTACAGAAATAACCCAACGACCTTGCAAGAATTGAAGGCCGCCATCACAAATGAGATACAGGCCATACCACCGCACACTCTTGCAAAAGTGATGCAGAACTTACAAGCGAGAACACTGGAATGCTTGGCAACTGATGGAGCACATTTGAAAGGAGTCATTTTTAAAAAATAAATATTTCATAATAAACTTGTAACTCTACTCTTTCGAATGATATATAGTTTTTATGAAAGGAATTAAATATTAAGAATATTTGGCTTTTTTTATGGGTCCCATTTATCTGGATCACCCAGTATATATATATATATATATATATATATATATATATATATATATATATATATATATATATATACATACATACATATATACATATATATATGTATATATTTATGGAGAGAGAGAGAGAGAGTTACAAGGAGTTACAAGGAAAAGAATATGAAAATCATAAAAAGTTTCGGTTGAAATCGAAGTGACTGAAAATGTGTACAGGACTTATATATATATATATATATATATATATATATATATATATATATATATATATATATATATATATATATATATATATATCATGCGGGTTGCTTCTACAGAGCTTCAATTTAATATTTAGGAGAAATCCAATGACAAGGAGAAATGTAAATGCCATGAAAAGTCTTCTTTAATGCGCAACGTTTCGAGCAATACGCTCATCTTCAGGCTGTATAATAACAATGTGAAATTAAAATCAATAATTGAATGAAAAACAAGACAAAGAAAATTTCTATAACCTATTCATAAAGGCAAATTTTACAAGACTGAAAAAAGAGGGTTAAATTCTAAGTTATACAGATTTACATATAAAATTAAGAAGCTATTTTTAAATACATATAGTAAATGTGAAATTAATACACTGGAAAAATTAACAGTAGTAACTGGAATAATGAAACTAACTAACCTTTCACTGCAATTTCCGAGGCTAAACTGATTTAAGCAGAGGCAAAACGAGAAAACACAAGATGGTGAGGGCGATTGGGGAAGGGGGGATTATAAGGAATTGGGGAAGGAGGAGGGATTATAAGAAATTTAAAGGGACAGCTGATGAGTCAACATTTAGCGTAGGGGTCAAAGTTTTAATGTAAAGCGATTCCAAAATTCTAAGTGAGTTGGGACAAGTATTACAACCAAGAATTTTAAAATTGTCTAAAGTGACACCAGTTTTACATTTTATACTGTGTTCCCGAATACTAGAAACTTCTTTAGTTTTTAAAATTTTACCTGTTCGGCCACTTATTCCCATATGCGAATAAAATCTAGCCCTGAGAGAGCGAACAGTGCTGCCAATGTAATTCCCAAGGAGACACCTAGGGCAGGTAAATAAATATACAACACCGCTACGCAACGAGTCAGGGGTTCGATCCTTCGCTGAGAAAAAGCTACCTAAAGACGTTTTATTAATAAATATGATGCGGAAATCAGTATGATAAAAAAATTTCCTTAACAACTTTGTAAATTTAAGCTTAAATTCCTTATTCAAAGGACCCATTTCAGGTACCAAGAAATATTTTGTATCCTTCGGCACTGTAATACAAGGAAGTTGAGGGCTATAAACATTATTTAAGAAGGATCTAATTAGTTTATCTACATATTGAACAGGAAAACTATTATTGGTAAAGTATGATCTTAGATTATTAAATTCATCATTAAGTAAGGTAAAACTAGAGGTCAAATTATATCCTCTGAACAGGAGAGTTTTAATACAAGACATCTTATAGTTGAAATCAGTAAAACTAAAAAAATTCATGCCCAAACCAGTGCCCTCCTCCTTCCCCAATTCCTTATAATCCCCCCTTCCCCAATCTCCCTCACCATCTTGTGTTTTCTCGTTTTGCCTCTGCTTAAATCAGTTTAGCCTCGGAAATTGCAGTGAAAGGTTAGTTAGTTTCATTATTCCAGTTACTATTGTTAATTTTTCCAGTGTATTAATTTCACATTTACTATATGTATTTAAAAATAGCTTCTTAATTTTATATGTAAATCTGTATAACTTAGAATTTAACCCTCTTTTTTCAGTCTTGTAAAATTTGCCTTTATGAATAGGTTATAGAAATTTTCTTTGTCTTGTTTTTCATTCAATTATTGATTTTAATTTCACAGTGTTATTATACAGCCTGAAGATGAGCGTATTGCTCGAAACGTTGCGCATTAAAGAAGACTTTTCATGGCATTTACATTTCTCCTTGTCATTGGATTTCTCCTAAATATTAAATTGAAGCTCTGTAGAAGCAACCCGCATGATTATATATACTCAAGGTATGGACAAGATGGCCTTAGGGCTTATCGCCATGTTTGGAAGACTTCACGAAAGTTTCTCAAGTCAAAACTGGACTGTTATTTTCTTGAAATGTGTCGGACCTGCAGGGTTTTCCCGAAATTTGTTTACCTCAAACTCTACCGTGACAATCTATATGACTGAATTTTATCAATCGTCCCTGGAATATTTATTAAATAATGAAATTAATTATAAAATCAAAATTTCAGACTCGCATAACAAGTCTCTTGGGCATTATATAACTACTCTTAAAAATACCTTTTCGTTGTTGGACTATTTATTAATAATTTCTCTTGTACAACGTGAACTAGAAAAATTTCACTCTACCATCTTGGAAACACATGAACGTAAGTTAAAGGCTTTGGGAATGAATTCACCAAATTTCCTCAATTCAGATAAGGTAATTTCGAATCTTTCTAGTTACACACTCTCCCCTCGGGAAAAGTTTTTACTGTCACTTGGTTTGCAATTTAAGCTTCCGTTGTTTCAAATATATAAGCCTTCGTTTTTTCTTTATTTTGAAAAAAATTTTAATGGCTTGAAAAATGTTCCCCATGTGGGTGAATTCAATAATTTCAAATGTCAGTTCGCAAATTTAACTCAAGAATTTTTTCATAAACTTAGAAATCTTAAATTTCAATCTTTCATATTTAGGAAGAGTGATCTGCAGTGTATTAAGAATTTGGCAAAGAACCAGGAGATTGTCGTGACTAGACCGGACAAGGGTAACGGAGTGGTTATTTTGAATAAATCGGACTACATAAACAAAACTAATGAAATCCTAAGTGATCTTACTAAATTCAAACAAATTCTTGAACCTGTCAATAAAGTCATTGTAAGGTTAGAAGACCAGGTTAATAGATTTCTGTCACGACTAAAGTCTTTAAAGATAATAAAAAACGATACTTACTCTCAGTTGTTCGCATCTGGTGCTAATCTTGCTCAATTATACTGTTTGCCTAAAATCCATAAAGTTGGAACACCTCTCCGTCCTATTTTAGCTTCGTATAACTTACCCACCTTTCAATTGGCAAAATTTGTTGTTCGTCTCCTGTCACCCTTTGCGAAAAATGCTTACACTATAAATAACTCGTTTGAATTCCAAAAAGACCTTCTTGGTGAGAATTTCGATTCAAAAAAGTTTTTTGTCAGTTTTGATGTAAAGTCACTTTTCACAAATGTACCTGTATCTGAAACTATTGCCATTATTTTAGATAGAGTTTTTAGCTCGGTTGATATTTTTCATGGTTTTTCATTGTCTCATTTTAAGGAACTTTTAGAATTGGTCTTCAAACAATGCTATTTTACTTTCAACAATAAGGTTTACCAACAAATTGATGGTGTAGGGATGGGATCACCCGTCGGACCGTTAGCAGCTGATTTTTTTATGACTCATTTAGAAAGTGAAATTTTTAGACAATCTCCCACTCATCTCAAGCCAATTTTCTATCGACGCTTCGTTGATGATTCGATAGCTGTCTTTGATAATGCGGTACAAGCGCAACAATTCTTTAACTTCCTAAATTCTTTGCACCCCAATATAACGTATACAATGGAAACTGAGAAAAATGGCTCCCTCCCCTTTTTAGATCTTTTAATTTCGAAAAACGGTGATTCTATTACTACATCAGTCTACAGGAAACCCACTTTCACTGGTTTGGGCATGAATTTTTTTAGTTTTACTGATTTCAACTATAAGATGTCTTGTATTAAAACTCTCCTGTTCAGAGGATATAATTTGACCTCTAGTTTTACCTTACTTAATGATGAATTTAATAATCTAAGATCATACTTTACCAATAATAGTTTTCCTGTTCAATATGTAGATAAACTAATTAGATCCTTCTTAAATAATGTTTATAGCCCTCAACTTCCTTGTATTACAGTGCCGAAGGATACAAAATATTTCTTGGTACCTGAAATGGGTCCTTTGAATAAGGAATTTAAGCTTAAATTTACAAAGTTGTTAAGGAAATTTTTTTATCATACTGATTTCCGCATCATATTTATTAATAAAACGTCTTTAGGTAGCTTTTTCTCAGCGAAGGATCGAACCCCTGACTCGTTGCGTAGCGGTGTTGCGGTGTTGTATATTTATTTACCTGCCCTAGGTGTCTCCTTGGGAATTACATTGGCAGCACTGTTCGCTCTCTCAGGGCTAGATTTTATTCGCATATGGGAATAAGTGGCCGAACAGGTAAAATTTTAAAAACTAAAGAAGTTTCTAGTATTCGGGAACACAGTATAAAATGTAAAACTGATGTCACTTTAGACAATTTTAAAATTCTTGGTTGTAATACTTGTCCCAACTCACTTAGAATTTTGGAATCGCTTTACATTAAAACTTTGACCCCTACGCTAAATGTTGACTCATCAGCTGTCCCTTTAAATTTCTTATAATCCCTCCTCCTTCCCCAATTCCTTATAATCCCCCCTTCCCCAATCGCCCTCACCATCTTGTGTTTTCTCGTTTTGCCTCTGCTTAAATCAGTTTAGCCTCGGAAATTGCAGTGAAAGGTTAGTTAGTTTCATTATTCCACTTACTATTGTTAATTTTTCCAGTGTATTAATTTCACATTTACTATATGTATTTAAAAATAGCTTCTTAATTTTATATGTAAATCTGTATAACTTAGAATTTAACCCTCTTTTTTCAGTCTTGTAAAATTTGCCTTTATGAATAGGTTATAGAAATTTTCTTTGTCTTGTTTTTCATTCAATTATTGATTTTAATTTCACATTGTTATTATACAGCCTGAAGATGAACGTATTGCTCGAAACGTTGCGCATTAAAGAAGACTTTTCATGGCATTTACATTTCTCCTTGTCATTGGATTTCTCCTAAATATTATATATATATATATATATACCTGTATCTATATTATTCATGCAAAAGAAAAGAATCGAACATCTACAGTGAACGTTTACTCAAAGCCTATCCTGAAAAATAATGATTACACCGGTCTGCATGAGAATCGATTTCTTTATTTTGAGTTGTGATTCTGAAGCAGTTCGCTGCGCTGAATTAAAAAATGCTACTAGTTTTTTTCTATCACCCACAGTTTTAAAGTTATTAAGAAAACAATTTTGGGGCGTTTTGTAATTTTTAACCTTTTTTATCTTTAATTAATTTCGTTTTTTCATATTTTTCAGATAGATAATTCTAACATTACGTCTTTAAAATTTTAATAATGGCTTCTAGAGGATGTACCAATAGTCCAGACATATTTTGTTATATTTGTGGTCGGTATGTTGTAAAACAAAGGACAAATGTAATGACCTTCATTAAGAGAGCTTATCATGCTTATTTTGGAATTAAATTAGGAGATCAAGACAAAAGTTGGGCTCCACACAAGGTTTATCTTACGTGTGTTGCGGCACTAAAGAATTGGAGCAAAGGTAAAAAGAAAATTTTGCCATTTGGGATCCCTATGGTATGGCGCGAGCCTAGAAACCATACCGACGACTGCTACTTCTGTTCTTGCAATGTTAAAGGTTATAATGCAAAGAATAAAGAGAGCCTTCAATACCCAAGTCTTCCATCTGCAATAAGGCCGGTACCCCATGGTCCAGAAGTTCTTATTCCGCGCCCACCCGAGAGTCTGGATCAACACAATTCAGATTCTGATTCAGCTCCAAATCCAGACAATGATGATGTTTATGAATAGCCAACAGCTGACCGAGATCCTAAACCATTAACCCAAGCCGAACTAAATGACTTAGTCAGGGATTTGAATCTGCCTAAGGACTCTGCAGAACTTTTGTGGTCTAGATTGCAGGAGAACAATTTATTGGCATCCGACACATACTTAAGTCTTTGGAATAAGTCCTGAAATGTTTGCAAGTAAAGAAGGTAAATATATTTTGTTTCTTTCAGTTATTTTTTTATTCTTTCATAAACAAGCAATATGCTTGTCCAAGAGCTAGGAGCTATTTAATTCTGCTTTAATTAGGTTTTACTCTATCACCTAAAGATTTCGTGCTACAAGGAGTGTTGTAATACCTCATCTGTCCCCAAATGTTAACCACCCATTGAAGGGGGGGGAGAGAGTACTTTGCTGGGAACGGGACTGGTTGTTATATATATTTACCCTACATTATTATGTAAGCGTTACTGTTGTCTATAACAACAAAATTTATGGTTTAGCATGTGCAATCCAATGTTGGTCTCGATAAGATGGTTCACATTTGGGGATAAATGGGGGATTTATGACACACCCTGTAGTAAGAAAACCATACGTGATAGGGAAAAACTAACTATATTTTTGAGATCAGCGCAGTCAAATTATATAGAATCACCAACTAGTTTGTAAAAATCGATCGACAAGTTTTCAAATGTGTACTGGTGTTATTAGTTAATATGCTAAAAAAGTTTAAAAATACTCACAAACTAGTAAAGGGAGTGAAGTGTTAACAAATTTTCTGTTGTTGTTGTTGTTGGTTAGCCGATCAGCCCATCCTGATCGAGCAAGCCGGGGCACGCAGGTAGCCGAACGCCCTCTCCGGAGTGGACCAGGGGTTCAATTCACTAGTGATGTTGTGTTGTGATCTGTGTTGTGCTAGAGCGGTACAGTCTGTCATAATGTGATCAATTGTTTGTGGTGTCCTGGCACAGGTGGCAGGTGTCGTCTGTGGAGTTGTCTAGTCTGTGTTTATATGTCTGTAAGTTCAGGTGATGTTCACATCGGAATCGTACTAAGTTAACTTGATCCGATCTGCTCAGGCTGGTCTCTGACCTGTTAATGGGTGGCGGCTTCGCACCTAGGACCGCATTTGGACCGAATCGTGTCAGTGCTTTGTGGGTTAGGTGTGTCTGTGTATGTGTTTTCTGTACTGTGTGATGTCTGTGGGGCTTGGTATGGAATGGAGTATTTGGTTATAAATAATTTAGGTCTCTCTGGTGTTATCTTAATGGTGCGAGGTGTTGGTGCATGATTGTACATGTAGGCAGCAAGAGTGTTGTGGGTTAGTTTTAGCTGCTACTATGAATTGTGTTTCCCTCATGTCTAAATGTTGCCTAACTTTCAGTATTTTTGTTTCTGTGTGCAGGTGTTCTATTGGTGTTGTTTGAGTGCATCCTGTAATGATACGAAGTGCGTTGTTTTGTATTGTCTGTAAGGTGTTTATGTGTGTGTTTGAGATAATGGGTGCCCAGCATGGGCTAGCATAGTCCATAACTGAGCGAACATATTGTTTGTATATGAGCGATGTTGTTTACTGCTGGTGTCCAAAGTTTGTGCCTGTTAGTAGATACCCTAAGCGTGTTAAGTCTTGACGTACACTTGTTTTTAATGTCCTGAATGTGGTTTACAAAAGATAATGATGTGATGTATGTGACCCCAAGTATTTTGGTCCTGTGAGTGTGTGGAATGTTGGTGTTGTTCAGTGTAATCTGTGGAGTTATCTGGTGTTCTTTTGATGGATGATTTTGTGGGCACTACTTTGAGTCTATTGTGTGTGAGCCAGTTTTGTATACTGTTTATATATGTTTTTAGGTTATTTGTAACGGTGTCGATGTTGTTGTGGGTGGATGTTAGAGTGATATCATCTGCATATGATGATAAGGTAAGCTTGTTATCTATGGGTGTTGGAATGTCATGCATGTATAAGTTGAACAGTGTTGGTGAGAGAACAGAGCCGTGAGGGACCCTGTTCAGAAAAAGCTTGTTTTTGGATGACTTGCCATTAAGTGTGACATGTGAGTATCCTGAAAGATAGTTGCTCAGCCACCGTTTGATGTTATTGTGCATGTTTGTGTTTAGTATTTTATTTATGAGAGGGAAGCATGGGATAGCATCAAAAGCTTTACTAATGTATATTGTTGCTAATAGTGTAAACTGAGCTGGTCGTCTGGAGTTGATACCTTCTGTGATGTGCTGCGTGAGGTTAGTGAGTAATGTCGTGGTTGAGTGGTGAGGTCTGAATCCAAGTTGAGTAGGCGATAGTGGTATGTGTGGGTTGGTGATTTGTAAGATTAGTCTTTCTGTTACTTTGGAAGGTGTGCATAGTAAAATAATGTGTCTACAGGAAGCTGGTTCTGTCGGATTTTTGTTTGGCTTGAGTAGTGGAATAATTTTACCTTGTTTCCATATGTCAGGAATAATAGAGTGTTGGTATGAATATGTGCTGATGTTTGTGAGAGCTAGTATTCCCTGTGGGCCCAAGTGTTTAAGGTGTATGTTAGATATGTTGTCTGTTCCAGTAGCCTTCGAATTCTTAATGTTTTTGATGATCTACAGATCTACAGAAGCTAAGGCTAACAAAGACCCTAAGATCCACTCTAAGGTTAGCCCGAGAGAAAGGAAAGAGTAGGGGGTTAAGAGAAGAGAAGAGAATAAGGGGTTAAGTAAGGAGCAACACCTATCATTCGTGGGTTAACATTCATTCAGAAAAAGAGAAAAAAAGACTCACCATCATCATCCGCCGGCCACTGCCGACAAGTCAGAAAAATAGTCGGAGAGAATAGGAGAGGGGTGAAAGATGAAAAGAAGTAAAATAAGAACGCTTACAAACCATGCAAACACAGTCTTAACTCACAGTCATACCATGCAAACTACAAACATGCAAGAAAAGAGAGTTACATACATGCAAAGTAAAAAAATAAAGAAAAAAGTAGGTAAAGTTAAACAAAAAGTGGGTTAGTTTACGCTACGAGCTACATCTACGTTCGTGTTAGTCTAATTTTTTTTTTTTTTTAATAATTTTATTGCTGGCATCACACGCTGGCATGTCACAAGCTGGCATTCATCGTCAACAGACTCATCCTCGAGCACCACCACCAGAGCTCCTGTTGCTACTTTGTTTTTTTATATTAAACAACGTTAATACTTTTAAAATGTCTGTCAAGACGGTTCTTAAACATATTAACGCTGGTAGAATTAACGACGTGGCGGGAAGATTATTCCAGTTATCAATTACTTTAAACGTAAAGAAGTTTTTAGCGATATTAGTAATGAAACGTCTGCCACGCAACTTAAATCCGTTATTGCGAGTATTACTATTATCGAAAGTGAACAATTTGTCAACATTTACATTATCGATGTTATTAACGATTTTGAAAACTTCAATAAGCTCCCCCCTTAATCTTCTAGTTTCGAGTGAATACAGGTCTAACTCTTTAATCCTATCTTCATAAGGCTTATTGCGCAATGACGGAATAAGTTTCGTGGCACGACGCTGAACCCTTTCTAACCTATCAATATCCTCACGCAAGTACGGGCACCAAAACTGAATGGCATATTCTAAATGAGGCCTGACTAGGGTCTTGTAAAGGGGCAATATAATATCCTTCGATTTAAATTCGAAATTACGCGCTATGAAGCCTAACATCCTATTAGCTTTTGCGCAAGACTCCAGGCACTGGTTCCTAACCTTTAAATCCTTAGATACGCGTACGCCTAAATCTACTTCCTCGTCAACGCTCGCTAACTCCCTATCATCCATCGTGTACGTGTAATTATTGTTGCGAGAACCTATATGCAAAACTTTACATTTGTCTACGTTAAATTGCATCTGCCACTTATCTGTCCACTCCATAATCCTATTTACATCGTCTTGGATCCTATTTCTATCGTCCTCGTTAACAACCTTACCGCCTATTTTAGTATCGTCCGCGAATTTTGACACGTTACTAGTCAATCCTACATCTATGTCGTTAATGTAAATTACGAATAGCAATGGGCCTAACACTGAACCCTGTGGGACACCGCTACCTACATCTAACCACCCAGATTCACTACCAT
This sequence comes from Bathynomus jamesi, assembly GCA_023014485.1. Taxonomy (NCBI): domain Eukaryota; kingdom Metazoa; phylum Arthropoda; class Malacostraca; order Isopoda; family Cirolanidae; genus Bathynomus; species Bathynomus jamesi. Next base: position 353,309 of record JAJOZX010002401.1, on the reverse strand, counting down.
TAACTACGACCCTCTGCCTCCTAGCACGAAGCCATTCTTCTAACCAGTTAGCTACCTGACCGCGTATACCGTGCGCTTTAACCTTCGCAATTAGTCTCCTATGCGGAACTGTATCGAACGCCTTTTTAAAATCTAAATAAATAACGTCAGCTGCTCGAGTGACTGATTAAAAATCTTCGTTAAGGGGCCTACGATAACTTCTTTCAAATCTTTCAAATGTCTGGGATAAAAAGCGTCAGGGCCTGAAGCCTTGCTAACTTTTAGCCTATCGATATAATGCGCAATCTCAGCCTCGTAAACAGTTATTTTATCCAAAATAGTCTTGCTACTAAATGGAACGATATCGTCCACGTCGGGGACATCATTTACGTCTTCTACGGTAAAAACTGTCGCAAAAAAGTTATTGAAAATACCCGCCATCGCCTGAGCGTCAGAAGCCAAAGCGCCATTAACATCCACTAGAGGGCCTATGTTATCTTTTACCGGCTTACGATTATTTACGTATTCAAAAAACTTTTTTGGATTATGTTTATCCGCAGCTATAAGTATCTCTAAATTACGCTTGGCATTCCTAACTGATCTTTTAACGTGACCCCTAAGCTCGATATATCTATTAAAGTTAGCTGCCGTACCATTGCGCTTACTAAGTCTATACGCTCTATTCCGCTCGTTTATGAATTCTCCTATTTCCCTAGTCCACCACTTCGGCCTACCACGATTTCCAGTGCGTTTGGGCCTACGAGGAATAAACTCCCTTTCAATATTCCTAAAACTTTCTTTAAACGCCACCCAACGCAAATTTGTGTCATTGCCCATAAATAAGTTATCCCAGTCCACTACTCTCATCCTATCAGCAAAACTATCAAAATTAGCCCTACGAAAATCAGGGACTTCTATTACGTTACTATCCTGAGTATTTTTTATCGCTAACTTAAACCTAAGAATTTGATGATCACTACATCCTAAACTCTCGCCTACTTCTAAACCTTCGACTATATTCTCGCCGTTCGTCATCACCAAATCTAAAATATTGTCACCGCGCTTTGGTTCGGTAACTATCTGTCGTAAAAAGTTATCGTCCATAAACTCAACCAATCTCAAACCCTCCTCATTACCAGTAAAATTCTCGTAATTAACTTTAGGGCAGTTAAAGTCTCCGACAATTATACTATTCCGATCGTGAATAATATTACCAAGAAGTGAGTAAAATCTTGCATCTGTATCGAAGGGTTGAACGGGAGGTCTATAAACAACAATAAAATTAAAACTAATACTACGCGCCCTAACTTCAACATATATCGCATTAATTGCTGCCGGAAAATCTAACTTAACCTCGATAGCCCTAAGGGAATTACGAATGTACAGCAAAACGCCTCCGCCAAACCTATGTAACCTATCATTAGTAAAGCGTTTAAAACCAGGTATATCAAGTTCCGCCAACAAGTCCCGAGTCACGGTATTTAACCAAGTTTCAGTGATAGCAACTATATCATAGTTGCCGGAATAAATTATCGCCTTAAATTCATTTAATTTATTTCTAATACTACGCGCGTTACAATAAAAGACGTTTAAGTTATTTTTTACCACGGGCCCGCGTTTTAAACTATTTATCACGTCGGGCCCACGTTTCCCGGACCCACAACGTTTAAAGAAGGCTTCGACCTATACAGCTTTCGCACGTTTTCGTCTATTAACCTACCTAGCCTAGCATTACCTATTTCATTAAAATGCACCCCCATCTTTTATAAAAAGGCTAGGATCACTGAATTCGGACCACAGCTTTACGAAGGGTACATTTTCCTCAGCACAAATCTCTTCTAATTTGTTATTCAAAAATATTGTTTTTGACGTAATTCTAAGACTCAACCCGTGCCTAGGGGTAATACCTAGAACTAAAGACCTATCTGACCTCGCCTTCAGGGACCTAATTAATCCCCTATATCTCTCCAAAAGGTCAGGCACTCTCGTATCGGGCCTATACGAGTCGTTGCCTCCCACCATCGTCACCAACATTGAGTGACGGGAGGCAACGTCAATCCTATCCACTTCGTCTCTAACTCTGTCAACCCTGGCCCCTGGGAGACAGACCCTCCTCCTCCTCTTGGTTGGATGCCGTTTAACGAACTCTTTGTCCATGTGGCGCACTAAAGAGTCCCCGACTAAAACAGTTTCCCCCTCATTCACGTCCCTTTCCAAATGGGCGAAAGGGTTCGAAACCTCGATAGGGGGGGAATTCCTATCACCTAACGTACGCGGCCTAGCTCCACCCTTAACCTCTCTAAATCCCTCGCTATCTACTACTCTCGGACTAACTTTAACCTCTTCCTCAACTCTATCTAACCTTCCCGACAAGCTACCTAAACTAGAAACTAGGTTATGCACCTCACCCTTCAAATTACTAACGTCTTCAACGTTAGTATTGGTTCGGCCTACGTCAACCGTAGCCCTACCCCTGCCCTCATCAAGCGTTGCAAGTCTTTCCGCTACCTCACGTACACTGCGTTTTATGTCAACTAATTCCTCAATGAACTCGCAAAAGAAACAAACTGATCTATCGGTAATCGCCATTGGACCGCCGTTATAATCCTTAAATTTCGAATACCACCGGTTTACCCTACACCTAACACACGACGCTTTCTGCGACGGCATCGCGCAGTTAAAAATTAGTTTAAACCGTCACAGGTATAAGTTAAATTAAGCCGGCACGCTATGAAAACTTCTAAATCGCTAAAAACCACTAATATTCAATTACTTAACTATAACAACGTAAATTTAAACGCAAGTATATAAAATTCAAAACTATCCAAAAGTAAAATTCTCAGCAATATACGTATAAAAGTAGATGCAAAATCAGAGAGCTCAGGAAATGCGTCCGTTCAGTACAGAGTCTAGCTGATCTTGGTGGTCTGGTCTGTGTTGAAGGGTGTAATGGTCGTGTCGAGTCTGTAGGTTTTCTTGTATCTGGCTGTTTGTTTGTCTGCATGTTTCTGGTTGTTGTCTCTGTTTAAGTGACTTATCTTTGCGTAGTGATCCATTAGAATGTTAGCTTGTTGTGTATATGTTGGGATATTACTTTGGCTACGACAGATAGTCGCGTGTGAGGTGTGAATGCCGCTGTTAGAGTGGGTAATGCTGTTTATAGTTTTGTATAGCCTGGATGTATCTGTGGAGAGGTTTAATGTTGTTATGAATTCCCTAAATGTTTTTGTTTGTTTTTCTTTAAGTTTGTTGTTTATTTCTGTGTTGAGCTGTTGTATCTGTTGTTTTATGGCTTCTGTGTGTGGTATTTGTGTGTTATGTTTGAGGTTGTTACGTTGCATTATGAGTTGGACTATTTCTCTAGTGTAATTTGGGTTGTATTTCCTAATGTTGCCCTTGGGTATGTATTTGTCTGCATTATTGATGATCTGATTGAATGTCTTGGGTGTTGTATTGATGTTTAGGATGGGTGTGCTGTTTAATGTGTTGAATTGTTCCTCAGCCTGTATGTTGAACTGTTCCCAATCAGCTTTCTTGTAATTTCTGTAAGTATGCCTAAGACTGTTGAGGCAGAGTGTAGAACGTGTTGTAATGATGATGGCCAGATTTCGTAGTTTGTTAATGAGAAAAACGTATGCTTTTATGTATGCAGTCATGTACCTTTGCATCGATAAAAATTAGGGGGTCTTCCTTCAATATACAAATATGTATAGGGTGTCCATAAATGATTACCCTGATTAAAGCATGCTATAACTTTTAAATAACACTCGTATTCAAACACAGTTTTAATCATAAGTAGATAAACATACAAAGTTTTGATACATAGTTAATGAACTTAATAAGCTTCCACATGTGCACCCCTAGTGGCACGTAAAATGTCTAAACGGTATTCACACTCACGCCACACATTTTCCAACATTTGTGGGTTAACTGTTGCAATTGCATCCGTAATGCGTTCTCGCAATGTCCTGATATCTGGAACAACTGTTGCATAAACCAAATCTTTAACATGACCCCAGAGAAAGAAATCCAGCGGGGTAATGTCTGGTGATCTTGGGAGCCATGGGATTGGCCCGTCTCTGCCAATCCATCGATTTGGAACTGTTGCGTCGAGTTTCACGAACAACATGCGCCCAATTAGGGATACCCCATCTTGTTGTAAGATGACAGTTGGCTGCCTCAATGTTTTCCACCGTCCCATCGGAAACTGATGGTCTACCACTGCTCTTTCCCTTTTCCACGTTTCCAGTTTCCAAGAATTTTTTCATCCACGACTTAATTAACTTCACATCAGGTGGATTCTTTCCATACTTTGTTCTGAACCTTCGATGAACACTGACAGGAGATTTTGTTTCTGCAAGCCACACAACACATTGTGCCTTCTCTGTCACAGACGCCATCTTAACTGAACAGCTACTACAGCGCTCCTAGCGGCGAATCCGGTAGACAAAACACACCAGCACAGAAACTCTATGCGTGTACGAGATCACCTGTAAAAACAAAACGGATGTAAGATTCGTCATTAAAACATGAGAGCATACTGTTTTCAAGGTAAACATTTTTGGACACCCTCTATATCCAGCAATTCATATTCCAGACACTTTTAAACGTATTATAACGTATTATAATGTAATATAACCTTAGGAAAATTTCGCAATCCCTGCCAGTTTGCATAATTCCGGGAAGCTGCTGAAAATGTGGATTAGTAAACTATTGTTAAGAAATTATATTAATCAGGGAAGCTAATTGCTTGCAAGTAATGTTTTAAATTTATAGAATGATCCTAAACAAATATATTTAATTTATGCCTACCCTCTCACTAAGCCAAAATTCCGTTTTCTGTATTGCAAATGTGTAGAAAACGACTTTTGCAACATTTAGTGTAACACTATTATAAAATGCATTATAAAAATGCTTCTGTTTTAAATTCATCTTATAATGGAATTCGTATTATAACTGAAAGAATATTAAATTAGGTATTCGCCAAAAATAATGAATTAACTACAGCAGATGGATCTTGAAATGGGGTACTCCAGAATTATTACAAAAAAGAAAAGGAGCAGCGCATAAACCCACAAGAAAACTCAGGCTAAATAAAGACGGATATGTAATTGACTTTAATAGCAGTCTTTCTTTATAAAGTTGTTTGCATTTGTAATTAGCATAACAAAACGAAATAGGTACCTAATGTACAGTAAATTGAAATAAATAATATTTATTTATGTAGCTGATTTTCCCTTCCAGTTTGTATAAGATCCTTACGTGATAGAAAATGGACACCTTATTCGAGATCAGTGTAATTGCTTTATATAAAAATCAACTATTAGTAAGGAAACAGCTCTTACAAATTTCTCATTCGGAGGCCTGTGTAGTTTATAATCAGTAATTGGTAACAATAATAATTAACTATTTCTCGTTACAGATAAGTCACTAGAAAAATTACATACGTTTAAATTTGTTTATTATTAATTAGTTTGGAAAATCTGGCAAGATTGTGAACCGAGTTGCCAATTATGATTATCGTACTTAATGAAAGAATTATGCAACTACAGTGAATCAGTAATCTTGTCAAATATATATATATATATATATATATATGAAAATTATTTCACGAAAGTAACACGTGAAAAATATTTATGATGAATAAAACCACGAAGGAAAGGAAACACAGATGGTGCTCAAGCGCTTTCGTCTAATGACATCCTCAGGAACACTGAAGTACATAAAGAATTACAGCCTATATATAGGCTACAAAAAAAAAATAATAAATAAAAATATATATATATATATTTATATATATATACAATAAACGGAGAAACGAAATTAAAGGATTGTGGAAGGGGCACACAAATTTATAAGGAAAAACTATCGATTTTTAGCACAAGATTAAGATTTGTTTCCAAACAATGTTATAGAAAAAAAAAAATATATATATATATATATATATATATATAATATATATATATATATATACAAATTTATACTGGAAATCTGCCCAAGTTTTAGCACTCTGCTCTTTTTGTATATAAAAATTGAACAATTATCGATTTTTAGCACAAGATTAAAAGATTTGTTTCCAAACAATGTTATAAAAAAAAAATATATATATATATATATACAAATTTATACTGGAAATCTGCCCGGGTTTTAGCACTCTGCCCTATTTTTTTGTATATAAAAATTGAAAAATAAAAGTTATTAGGGTGGCATACAAATTTTACCAAAGATTTAGCGTTCTACCTTTTTTATCTAAATCTGTTCTGAAGGAATTCAAAACAACAGGATCGAGTTGAAAAAGACCTTTGCTTATGTTGAAGTTATTTGTTAGTTGGATAATGGCAGACTCAAGAATATTTCTATTAACAATGTTGCTAGAGTGGAATAAAACTGAAGCATTATTCCAATCAATACAGTGGGATAACTCTGACAAATGGACAAAAAGGGCACTAGACAATTGTCCTGTTCTAACGGAATATTGATGCTGTTTTATACGTGTGTGCAAATCCTTTCCCGTCTGACCTATGTAAAAGGAATCACATTGTTTACAACCAATTTTATAGATAATGCCTGAATTATTGGTAGGGCTATTTTTTACTATGATATTTTTCACAATATTGTTATATGAAAATACTACATTAATATCCAAAAGTTTAAATACATTAGCAATGCCTAAAAAGCCCGGGAAAAATGGAAGTACTAAAATATTTTTTGACAAAGTACGAGTGTTATTATTGACCTGATAGAAAGTTCGTTTTGCCTTGTTGAGACAAGATTCCATAAACGCAGATGGATAACACAGATCACTTCCGATACCGTTGATTTTTTCTAATTCGGCATCGATGTATTCCGGACTGGCGATCCTAAGGGCGCGGAGAAACATTCAAGAAAAAATGGCCTTCTTAGTGGAGGTGTCATGTCCCGAGTAAAAGTGTACATAGGACAAATTGTTTTTTTTTTTCAGATAGATACTAAACTTAAAACCTGGGCTTTCCCTATGTACACGCACATCCAAAAATGGGATTGAATTGTCTTGTTCCACTTCTAAAGTAAACTTAATAGAGGGGACTTGATCATTTAACTGAAGGAGAAAGTTATCCAGGTCACGATTCATGGGCCAGATACACAAAATATCGTCGACGTACCGCAACCAAGGGATGCCAACCCCCAGGATTCTCGGAATGTAAGTAATTTCGAAAAACTCAATATAAATATTGGAGAGGAGGGGCGACAAGGGGTTTGCCATGCCATCCCAAAAACTTGTTGATAATACTCGTTATTGAAAGTGTATTAACAGTCTTTGATGCAAAGCTTAATAAGTTCCAAAACAATGTGTGAAGGTAGTGGCAGGTCATACTTATGTAATTCTTGGGAGAGAAAGTCAAGCATATCGTCAATCGGCACTTTTGTAAACAATGAACAAACGTCAAAACTGATCAATCTATCGTTAGTTTCAGTACGTGCATTATTCAATTTTTCAGTAAGATCCATGGAATTTTTTACATGTGAATCAGAGATAGTTCCGAGAATGGGGGACAAGACTTTGACAAGCCATTTGGAGAATTTATAAGTAATAGAGCCCACCGAGCTAATAATAGGGCGCATAGGGTTGCCAGGTTTGTGGGTTTTAATAAGACCGTAAAGGTAGGGCAGAGAAGGTGAAGTGGACATGAAAAGCGGAATTAAGTCCTTATGATCTTTGAGAATGCGTTTCAAGCCACAATTAAATGATTTGATGACGTCATCCTGCGGGTTCTTCCTAAGTTTGCTGTATGTGGCGGGGTCCTGGAGAAGCTCGTTCATCTTTCCGATGTAGTCCACTTTGTCCATAATAACTATGGTGTTAGCCTTGTCTGCTTTAGTAATATGGAGCTCCCCATCTTTTTTTAATTGTGAGAGGCCATCGCGAAAACGTTTAGGAAAGTTATCTTCGTAATTACCATTCGCCGCACTATAAACGAGGCCTTTAACTATGTTAAACAAATACTGAGGGAGATTACACTGTTTTTCAAAACACGCGAGACTGTAACAAATTTGTAAAGCCGAAAGTTTTTTAACAATAAAAAAGGACATACCATATCCAAGGGCACTTTTTGCATCGTCACTAATGTTTTTCGAAGAAAGGTTCAAAACACACTTTGAGCTTGCTTTTTTACTCCACTGACTATTTCGAATGAGACTTTTAATTTTCCGATCCAAAATGTTACGAAGTGAAGTAGTTCTCCGACGCAACTCGTTGTAAATTTCATCAAACAAAGGTTGGATCCACGGTTGGGGAATAACGGTTACAAAATTATGTTTGGCGATGTTTACATTTTTGAAGGCGGACCACTCATTTTGTCTGGTGTCTTCAATATGTTTCTTTAAAATTAATCTGCTGAAGTTGTTGAACGGATGGTCGTCAATTTGTCTGAGGCGAATCGGAAGCAGGGATTTAGGAAGAACTTGCTCCTCTAGACAGTTAGTAAGAAACTTTCGTCGGATACGAATTGCATGCCCCTTCATTAATGTAGAAGAAAACACGGACACAAACGGAGACAAGAGAGGAACAGCAAGCCGAAGGAACGCGTGTTGTTCATTATATGAAAATTATTTCACGAAAGTAACACGTGAAAAATATTTATGATGAATAAAACCACGAAGGAAAGGAAACACAAAAAGGTGCTCAAGCGCTTTCGTCTAATGACATCCTCAGGAACACTGAAGTACATAAAAGGTTACGGCCTATATATAGGTTACAGAAAGAAAAAAAATAAATAAATAACATACATACACACAAACATATATATATATATATATATATATATATATATATTATATAATATATATATCTACACACATACATATATATATTTATATATATGCAGTAAACGGAGAAGTAAAAATAAAAATTAAAAATTAAAGATTAGAGGATTAACAAAGAGGCATACAGATTTGTAAGGAAAAATATCAATTTTTAGCACAAGATCAAATGAATTAAAAATACAAATTTATACTGGAAATCTACCCGGGTTTTAACACTTTGCCTTTTAGAGTCAAGTTTCGATATATACAAAAATAAAATGAAGATTAAAAGTTAATAAAGTAGCGTACAAGTTTACCAAAGATTTAGCGTCCTACCCTTTTTATCTAAATTTGTTTTGAAGGAATTCAAAACAACAGGATCGAGTTGAAAAAGACCTTTGCTTATGTTGAATTTATTTGAACGTTGGATAATGGCAGACTCAAGAATATTTCTATTGACAATGTTGCTAGAATGAAATAAAACTGAAGCATTATTCCAATCAATACAGTGGGATAACTCTGACAAATGGACAAAAAGAGCACGAGACAACTGTCCTGTTCTAACGGAATATTGATGTAGGATTTAGCGTCCTACCCTTTTTATCTAAATTTGTTTTGAAGGAATTCAAAACAACAGGATCGAGTTGAAAAAGACCTTTGCTTATGTTGAATTTATTTGAACGTTGGATAATGGCAGACACAAGAATATTTCTATTGACAATGTTGCTAGAATGAAATAAAACTGAAGCATTATTCCAATCAATACAGTGGGATAACTCTGACAAATGGACAAAAAGAGCACTGGACAACTGTCCTGTTCTAACGGAATATTGATGCTGTTTTATACGTGTGTGCAAATCCTTTCCCGTCTGACCTATGTAAAAGGAATCACATTGTTTACACCCAATTTTATAGATAATGCCTGAATTATTGGTAGGGCTATTTTTTACAATGATATTTTTCAAAATATTGTTATATGAAAATACTACATTAATATCCAAAAGTTTAAGTACATTAGCAATGCCTAAAAAGCCCGGGAAAAATGGAAGTACTAAAATATTTTTTGACAAAGTACGAGTGTTATTATTGACACGATAGAAAGTTCGTTTTACCTTGTTGAGACAAGATTCCATAAACGCAGATGGGTAACACAGATCACTTCCAATACCGTTGATTTTTTCCAATTCGGCATCGATGTATTCCGGACTGGCGATCCTAAGGGCGCGGAGAAACATTGATGAAAAAATGGCCTTCTCAGTGGGGGTGTCATGTCCCGAGTAAAAGTGTACGTAGGACAAATTGTTTGTTGTTTTCCGATAGATACTAAACTTAAAACCTGGGCTTTCCCTATGTACCCGCACATCCAAAAATGGGATTGAATTGTCTTGTTCCACTTCTAAAGTAAACTTAATGGAGGGGACTTGATCATTTAACTGAAGGAGGAAGTTATCCAGGTCACGATTCATGGGCCAGATACACAAAATATCGTCACGTACCGCAACCAAGGGATGCCAACCCCCAGGATTCTCGGAATGTAAGTAATTTCGAAAAACTCCATATAAATATTGGAGAGGAGGGGCGATAAGGGGTTGCCCATGGCCATCCCAAACACTTGTTGATAATACTCGTTATTGAAAGTGAATTTACAGTCTTTGATGCAAAGCTTAATAAGTTCCAAAACAATGTGTGAAGGTAGTGGCAGGTCATACTTATGTAATTCTTGGGAGAGAAAGTCAAGCATATCATCAATCGGCACTTTTGTAAACAATGAACAAACGTCAAAACTGATCAATCTATCGTTAGTTTCAGTACGTGCATTATTCAATTTTTCAGTAAGATCCATGGAATTTTTTACATGTGAATCAGAGATAGTTCCGAGAATGGGGGACAAGACTTTGACAAGCCATTTGGAGTTTATAAGTAATAGAGCCCACCGAGCTAATAATAGGGCGCATAGGGTTGCCAGGTTTGTGGGTTTTAATAAGACTGTAAAGGTAGGGCAGAGAAGGTGAAGTGGACATGAAAAGCGGAATTAAGTCCTTATGATCTTTGAGAATGCGTTTCAAGCCACTATTAAATGATTTGATGACGTCATCCTGCGGGTTCTTCCTAAGTTTGCTGTATGTGGCGGGGTCCTGGAGAAGCTCGTTCATCTTTCCGATGTAGTCCACTTTGTCCATAATAACTATGGTGTTAGCCTTGTCTGCTTTAGTAATATGGAGCTCCCCATCTTTTTTTAATTGTGAGAGGCCATCGCGAAAACGTTTAGGAAAGTTATCTTCGTAATTACCATTCGCCGCACTATAAACGAGGCCTTTAACTATGTTAAACAAATACTGAGGGAGATTACACTGTTTTTCAAAACACGCGAGACTGTAACAAATTTGTAAAGCCGAAGGTTTTTTAACAATAAAAAAGGACATACCATATCTTTCTGTAACCTATATATAGGCCGTAACCTTTTATGTACTTCAGTGTTCCTGAGGATGTCATTAGACGAAAGCGCTTGAGCACCTTTTTGTGTTTCCTTTCCTTCGTGGTTTTATTCATCATAAATATTTTTCACGTGTTACTTTTGTGAAATAATTTTCATATAATGAACACCACGCATTTCTTCGGCTTGCTGTTCCCTCTCTTGTCTCCGTTTGTGTCCGTGTTTTCTTCTACATTAATGAAGGGGCATGCAATTCGTATCCGACGAAAGTTTCTTACTAACTGTCTAGAGGAGCAAGTTCTTCCCAAATCCCTGCTTCCGATTCGCCTCAGACAAATTGACGACCATCCGTTCAACAACTTCAGCAGATTAATTTTAAAGAAACATATTGAAGTCACCAGAGAAAATGAGTGGTCCGCCTTCAAAAATTTAAACATCGCCAAACATAATTTTGTAACCGTTATTCCCCAACCGTGGATCCAACCTTTGTTTGATGAAATTTACAACGAGTTGCGTCGGAGAACTACTTCACTTCGTAACATTTTGGATCGGAAAATTAAAAGTCTCATTCGAAATAGTTAGTGGAGTAAAAAAGCAAGCTCAAAGTGTGTTTTGAACCTTTCTTCGAAAAACATTAGTGACGATGCAAAAAGTGCCCTTGGATATGGTATGTCCTTTTTTATTGTTAAAAAACCTTCGGCTTTACAAATTTGTTACAGTCTCGCGTGTTTTGAAAAACAGTGTAATCTCCCTCAGTATTTGTTTAACATAGTTAAAGGCCTCGTTTATCGTGCGGCGAATGGTAATTACGAAGTTAACTTTCCTAAACGTTTTCGCGATGGCCTCTCACAATTAAAAAAAGATGGGGAGCTCCATATTACTAAAGCACTCAAGGCTAACACCATAGTTATTATGGACAAAGTGGACTACATCGGAAAGATGAACGAGCTTCTCCAGGACCCCGCCACATACAGCAAACTTAGGAAGAACCCGCAGGATGACGTCATCAAATCATTTAATAGTGGCTTGAAACGCATTCTCAAAGATCATAAGGACTTAATTCCGCTTTTCATGTCCACTTCACCTTCTCTGCCCTACCTTTACGGTCTTATTAAAACCCACAAACCTGGCAACCCTATGCGCCCTATTATTAGCTCGGTGGGCTCTATTACTTATAAACTCTCCAAATGGCTTGTCAAAGTCTTGTCCCCCATTCTCGGAACTATCTCTGATTCACATGTAAAAAATTCCATGGATCTTACTGAAAAATTGAATAATGCACGTACTGAAACTAACGATAGATTGATCAGTTTTGACGTTTGTTCATTGTTTACAAAAGTGCCGATTGATGATATGCTTCACTTTCTCTCCCAAGAATTACATAAGTATGACCTGCCACTACCTTCACACATTGTTTTGGAACTTATTAAGCTTTGCATCAAAGACTGTAAATTCACTTTCAATAACGAGTATTATCAACAAGTGTTTGGGATGGCCATGGGCAACCCCTTATCGCCCCTCCTCTCCAATATTTATATGGAGTTTTTCGAAATTACTTACATTCTGAGAATCCTGGGGTTGGCATCCCTTGGTTGCGGTACGTCGACGATATTTTGTGTATCTGGCCCATGAATCGTGACGTGGATAACTTCCTCCTTCAGTTAAATGATCAAGTCCCCTCCATTAAGTTTACTTTAGAAGTGGAACAAGACAATTCAATCCCATTTTTGGATGTGCGTGTACATAGGGAAAGCCCAGGTTTTAAGTTTAGTATCTATCGGAAAACAACAAACAATTTGTCCTACGTACACTTTTACTCGGGACATGACACCCCCACTAAGAAGGCATTTTTTCATCAATGTTTCTCCGCGCCCTTAGGATCGCCAGTCCGGAATACATCGATGCCGAATTGGAAAAAATCAACGGTATTGGAAGTGATCTGTGTTACCCATCTGCGTTTATGGAATCTTGTCTCAACAAGGCAAAACGAACTTTCTATCGTGTCAATAATAACACTCGTACTTTGTCAAAAAATATTTTAGTACTTCCATTTTTCCCGGGCTTTTTAGGCATTGCTAATGTACTTAAACTTTTGGATATTAATGTAGTATTTTCATATAACAATATTGTGAAAAATATCATAGTAAAAAATAGCCCTACCAATAATTCAGGCATTATCTACAAAATTGGGTGTAAACAATGTGATTCCTTTTACATAGGTCAGACGGGAAAGGATTTGCACACACGTATAAAACAGCATCAATATTCCGTTAGAACAGGACAGTTGTCCAGTGCTCTTTTTGTCCATTTGTCAGAGTTATCCCACTGTATTGATTGGAATAATGCTTCAGTTTTATTTCATTCTAGCAACATTGTCAATATAAATATTCTTGAGTCTGCCATTATCCAACTTTCAAATAACTTCAACATAAGCAGGTCTTTTTCAACTCGATCCTGTTGTTTTGAATTCCTTCAAAACAAATTTAGATAAAAAGGGTAGGACGCTAAATCTTTGGTAAACTTGTACGCTACTTTATTAACTTTTAATCTTCATTTTATTTTTATATATATCGAAACTTGACTCTAAAAGGCAAAGTGTTAAAACCCGGGTAGATTTCCAGGATAAATTTGTATTTTTAATTCATTTGATCTTGTGCTAAAAATCGATATTTTTCCTTACAAATCTGTATGCCTCTTTGTTAATCCTCTAATTTTAATTTTTAATTTTTATTTTTACTTCTCCGTTTATTGCATATATATATATATATATATATATATATGTGTGTGTGTGTAGATATATATATATATATTATATGTTTGTGTGTATGTATGTTATTTATTTATTTTTTCTTTCTGTAACCTATATATAGGCCGTAACCTTTTATGTACTTCAGTGTTCCTGAGGATGTCATTAGACGAAAGAGCTTGAGCACCTTTTTGTGTTTCCTTTCCTTCGTGGTTTTATTCATCATAAATATTTTTCTCGTGTTACTTTCGTGAAATAATTTTCATATATATATATATATATATATATATACCTTATGAACCTTATGTTGTTTCGTGTGTTGGTCTCTCTTTACACGGAGGTCAAGCTGGTGGCCCCGCCTCTAGGTCTGGCCTGGTGGAGGAGCGAGTTACTTTCTTGCGCTCTTCACCGTACATAGCCAGGCACGCCCGGCTCATCTGGTACTGTCCTGAGCCAGGCATCCAGTCTTTTCTTGAAGACTTCAACATTGACCCCCTTTACGCTTCTGAGGTCCTTAGGAAGCTGGTTGAAAAGTCTTGGCCCCCTGACAACCAAGCTATTTTCCTTCAGGGTTGAGGAGGTCCCTTGTCGTGCTTTTAATTTGGGAACACTACACATTCTGCCTTTCCTATTTTCCAGTGTTGTTTGAATGGTAATTGGGTTTAGTTTTAGGTTTGGTACCAGTTTTTCGATCATTTTCCATATGTAGATTATGATGTACCTCTCTCTTCTTCTTTCCAGTGAGTACAGATTTAGTTTACGTAGTCTTTCCCAGTAGTTGAGTTCTTTGCAGCCATCAATCTTGGCTGTGAAATGCCTTTGCGTTTCTTCTAGTTTATTAGTTTCTTCCTTTTTATATGGGGACGTCAAAACTGAGCAGTATTCAAGTTTTGGTATAATCAGTGTTTTTAGCAGGGGAATCATTACTGTCCTGTCCCTTCTTTGAACGTTCTTAGAACCTGTCCGGCGACTCTTTTTGCTTTATTTATCGCTATCTGATTTTGTGTTTCGAATTTCGCATCATCTGTCATTATTATCCCGAGATCAATCGCTTTCATGCTTCTCTGAATTTCCTGTCTATCTGGAGCATAATATGCAGTCTGTTTAAGTTCTTCTTTTCTACCATATCTCAAGAGCTGAAATTTCTCGGTGTTGAATGACATGTTGTTGTCTTCTGACCATTTGTATATTTTGTTCGTGTCCCTCTGCAAGGCCTCCACGTCATGTCATATATATATATATATATATATATATATATATATGATACACACAGACAGTGCATGGAACAAGGAACTTTTCTGGGATAATTAAATCCACTATAGTCCGAATAAGTAATGGTAAATGACAAATACCATAGTTTTTCTAGTTTAAACCCTAATTTAAACCCTAGATCCATGTCCCAAAGCTGGATCCTGTCTGCTTTGCAGATAGCTGGTGAGGGAAGCTATATTTATGGGACCACTTTGCGAGTGACCCGTTGCCCACGTCGGGCTAGCATCATGAAAAAAAAAAAACTATAGTATTTGTCATTTACCATTACTTATTCGGACTATAGTGGATTTAATTATCCCAGAAAAGTTCCTTGTTCCATGCACTGTCTGTGTGTATCATAAAAAACTCAGGGGACCATTCTGAGTTCATTCCCATAATATATATATATATATATATATATATATATATATATATATATATATATATATATATATATATATATATATATATATATAAATATATGTGTGTGTGTGTGTGTGTACATATTTGCATCATTCACTCGTTTCACGTGCTTAATTATGAAATTCATCATGTATATACGGGGCTCCAATAAACCTTAGCCCCCCCACCGACCCATGGCCTAAACCATTAGAGGTACAGTAAAACTAAACATACCTTACAAAAGAGAATTTAATTCTGCATTTAATGAGGAACAATTAAAACTTGGTGTTCCCGCCATTGGCTTCCAAGACAGCCTGAATTCGCTTTGGGTAGCTTGCCAAAAGTGACGTGAATAGATCTTGATCGTTACGCAAATTTGCTAAAACTGTTTCAATGTGTTGCGTCATTGTATCCTTCGAAAATCGATTTGCTGCAGGTTCTTGAAACAAGAGACATTCAACCTTGTCCTTTATAACTGATCCAATGTGTTCACAGACGTTCAGGTGAGGAGAATTTCCTGGCCATTCTTCATTTCCAAAGAAATCGATCTCATGGTTCCTCAACAACTGTTGAGTGGCTAATGCCTTAAAGCAGGGGGCCTTATCGTGCAGAAGTAAGTGTGACCTGATCGACATCCATAACATTGTTTGGGTTTCTTAGAAAAGGAATGACATGCTGGGATAGAATAATATCACGAAAATACTGTCCATCCTAACTCTGACCATTTGGCTTCAGGACCCACATGAGCTTCTTTGCAGTGAACAAAACAAACACTCCAACACAGTCTGGACTTTTTAATAATTCGCGATAATGTTCATTGTCGTCGATTTCATCTGGTGTTGTGGCCCACACTCGATCATTCTGGTAGTTAGGCCGACGTGATATGTAAACAAAAAATTCATCGGAGACAGCTAAATGCATGAAATCATCCACATCCCAATCTTCAAGATAATGGGCAAACCACATTCTGTCATCGATGTTAAGTTGAGTTTTTCTTGGCTTTGGAAGTTCATGCCAAGGCTTTAAACCTTGCCTATGACGGTACAGTGAATGATCTCACCACTAACGATCTTTTCTCTCAACACTTCGATCTCTTTAGAAAGTTTAGCACAGCTGTTTTTCCGCTTACGCGTACCGCTTTCAATGATGTCCTTTGTTTCCTGAGAGAGTGGCAAATTTGGGCGCCCAAATTTGGTTGTATCCATTTCACATTCATCCAAAGTTTTATTCCAATTTATTTTGACGAAGTCCTCACTTCTTCGCAACTTTTTGGCGATCCATGAACCTGTTATAAAGGTGGCTCCAGCATCACGAGCTTCCCGAAATGTTATTGCTGGTATGCGATCTATCACACGTTGCCTCTCCGAATCACCAATTAATTGAGAAGCCATTATATTATCACTTTATCAGCTAGAGTAATTTTAATACCTGCAATAAATAAAGAATTTTATATATTTTTATAATCACTAAAAACTATTTCGATATAAGTAAACATGTAAGCTGCAAATGGGGGGGCTAAGGTTTTTTGGAACTCCTTATATATATATATATATATATATATATATATATATATACATACACCCACACACACCCACACATACATATATATATATATATATATATATATATACAGGGTGTCCCATAAGTCCGGCATCATAGGAAAAATAATAAAAAAAGGCAAAACAAAAGCTTTTATTTACAGAACGTGCTCAATATGTCCACCATTGTTTTCAATACACAAATTCAGACGTGATACCCAGTCAGCAACCACACGGTGAATGATGTCAGGAGTAATGGTGTCACATGCCCCAATAATGCGCTGCCGCAAATGTTCAACACTCCTAATTTTCTCTGCGTATACCAGCGCTTTCAAGTGGCCCCAGAGATAAAAATCTAGTGGCGTGAGATCCGGGCTTCTAGCTGGCCATTCCACAGGCCCTCGACGTCCTGTCCAATGACCATGGAATTGTTGGTACAGGTATTCCCTTACTTGGGTGCTGTAATGTGCAGGAGCGCCGTCTTGCTGGAACCATGTTGGGAAATTTTCTTCTTCGTTCAAGACACTGGGAAATGCTTCTTCCTTGAGCATACGTAGGTAGGTGCCTCTAGTGACATGTTCATCGAAAAAGAGGGGGCCTATGATACGATCCTTCCAAATGCCACACCATACCATCACCCGAGATGCACCTTGTTCCTTTGAAGAGGTATCCCAGTGAGGGTTGTTTTGAGACCAGTAGCGGGTGTTCTGTCGATTTACCTCATCATTTCCATAAAAAACAGCCTCGTCACTGAACAGAATGGTGGACGGGAAATTGGCATCCCGAGCATAAAAAAAAATATGAATTATGGTTTGTAGAAATAGAAAAATATGAACTTCTCCTATGATGTTTAAGATCGTAGTTGAAGGTAAATATCAGGTTGTAACATAAATTCTGCTCGATTAGAAAACGGAAAATAGATAACAGAATAACCTCAAGATAATGTGAAATAGTTTTAGAAATGTTGCAAAATACAGGCGGCGACAGGTTCGCACATGTTTTATCACGATACAAAATGACTTAGGCTAGTGTAGGCTTAGGCTAGTGGAGGATTAGGCTAATGAATATTTTCTCTGGTGTTTTTCATACAGTTATAACGCCCCCCCCCGACGATATTACAGTAATTGAAAAAACATGGAGCCCACGAAAGAGCATATTCGACATGTGATGCTGTATGAGTTCCATAAAGGATCTAACGCTAGTGAATCCGCAAGAAACATTTAAAAAGTTTATGGAAATGATGTTGTGAGCGAATGGATGGGTAGGAGATGGTTTGAGAAGTTCAGAAATAGAGACTTCAGTCTGAAAGATTATCAACGAACAGGACGACCAAAAGAGTTAGATGAAGAGTTGCTTCCGCCCGTACTGTTTGTTATGACGAAGGTCAAGCTTGTTGCCCCACCTTAGACCTACAGTTTAACGTGGAATCTCGACCTACCAAGGAAGTCGGAAATTACAAAGTCATATTTGGGCTTCACTTCATTGGGGAAAACTTCAAACTGATTAATTCCGAGGTAATACAATTTTATGAGTTTAATCTAAATAAAACTTGGCCCCACAATTTTTAATATATTATTTTGTTCGTCTAAAATGCAAACAAATATTTGGTATGGAATAAATAAATAAATAGAAATAAAATGAGTTTATGATGAGGAAAATTAATTAAACCTTTTAATTAAATTTAAATTAAATGTATGAATTAATTTAAGATTGAATTAATGAGCTTTGCTTAACTAAATACATTTTCCAATAATAATTAATTTTATTAATTAAATATACATATAATTGTGAAATTACTGATATCTAAAAGTGCATTTCTACGAGTATTTATAATAATTAGTAATATAATTAATATAGTTTTATTTTACTAAATCCTTCTTAATATTATTAATGGGTTTCTTTTACATCAAGTGATTAATTTATTTTGAAAATGATATATACAGGGTGTTCATAAATTATATTTACAAATTCAGTTGAATTTCAATTGAATTTGTA
The DNA here is from genome assembly GCA_023014485.1 of Bathynomus jamesi. Classification (NCBI taxonomy): domain Eukaryota; kingdom Metazoa; phylum Arthropoda; class Malacostraca; order Isopoda; family Cirolanidae; genus Bathynomus; species Bathynomus jamesi. Next base: position 334,183 of record JAJOZX010002401.1, on the reverse strand, counting down.
AAGGTAATTTATGGACACCCTTTAACCTTCAGGTTATTTAACTAAGTCTTATAAATACTCATAGAAATGCACTTTGAGATTCCAAAATAAATTCACAATTATTATTAATTTAATTAATAATAAAATTATTTATTACAAAATACCGGGTATAGCCAAAAAAAAAAAAATAGGCCACTATTTGAAATGTATATTTTAAACAAATAATGCAAACAAACTTTAAAACAACCTTTTTTTAGTATAGGATCACTTATCTTACACATCGTGACAAGAGATGTTCAAAATGCCTCCGTCATTATCCCGACAGAGCTCAAGACGCATTCGCCACTCGTTGATAGTACTGTTCAGAAATCGTTGCGATATGCTACGCCATTCGTCCACGATTGTAGCTCTAAAGCTGGAACCACACTGAGCAGACAAGACAAGACTGTTCGGAACACTACCAGTCACGTTTGGTGCAAAAAAATGTAAAGAATTAAATGAGGCCGCCCACACTGACCGAACATGACAAGACGCGTCAAAAACACGACCAGTCATGACTGGAGCTGTCTGCTCGCCCTTTGTCTGGTCTAGTCACAACTGAAACCTCGCATAGTAGTCTAGACCAGTGGTTCCCAACCTGGGGTCCCCGGACCCCTGGGGGTCCGTAAGCTTTCAATATTTCGAGAGGCTCTTGGCTGGAATTATCAATACTTTTTTTAATAGGTTGTATTTTAATTGCATACTCTCTTATATGTCCTTTATTTGATAGTGAAAAATGAGAAAACGAGTTAATTATTAGTTAATAAAAACAGTTTGTTTGGTAGACGGAATCTTTCAAAAACATGGGGTCCGTGGAAAAAAAATAAAAATAAAAGGGGTCCTTTGTGGTGAAAAGGTTGGGAACCACTGGTCTAGACCATATTCTTGAGATTTTCCATGAAGGGGCATTTTGAGTGGAAGTTGGTATCCAGTATTTTTAGACTAATTGAAGGGTGCTGAATCCAGAAAAACAGGATACCAAGCTGAAATTTTGTTTTTTCATGTTGAAAATTTAATAAGAAAATGACTCCGAAAATAGCTTAAATTCGAATATTGTAGTGTTTAGAACAAATAATGAAATCAGTCTTAGTACTGAATATCCTTAACAATATGAGGTATAAGGTATCCCAATATGTAAAGGCAGTTTCAATAATAATTGTTTTATTATGAAACATTGTAACTGGCGTCGCCTCTGCGAAATGGAATGCGCGCTGGGAAGGAGGAGCGAATGCTGCGCGCTGATTGGCCGTAGGAATGCTGTGAAATGTCAGGTGCAGACAGAGATGGGCAGTATCTTGTATCTTAAGATACAAAAAGTATCTTAAGATACAAGATACGTATCTGAGATACGTATCTTAGATACTTTATTTTTGGAGGATCTTGAGAAGTATCTAAGATACATTTTGTCATGTAGCTTGTATCCCGGGATACACTTTCAAAGATACTTTCATCAGATACTTTTTAAATAGAGACGCTAATAACTATTTATGAAATATGATCATATCTGACGTACGTTGAAGCAGGCCAGCGATTGCTGTTACATGTTTGTACATGAATACTACCGTTGCGCTGCGCGCACAGTCTCGGCACAGACGTACTCAGGTTTCATCTTGTATCCCGCGGTTTTAACATGTTTTAACATGATTAAAAATCAGGAATTATACATATATTTGCTTATTCCTGCAAATATATTTATTATGAGGAAAACTTTATTTTTTCTTCGTGAGTAGGTAACTGAGCATACCTGTATTAACAATTTATTTGAAATACATAAATTGAAAAAGTGTGGTTTATTTTATTTTTCCATACCTAAAAATTTTCAGGATTATTTATACATATTTACTTTGTGCTTTCCTTTTAGTTATATCACTATATGAATACTGAGATATAAAGTACCATTGATTTGGCATTTATTTATATCCAGAAAATATAATAATAAACAATTGAATGAGACAACTCGTGCGCTCATGGCTCACCAGGTGAAACTAAACTCAAATAATTATTCTTTCAAAAGTATCTTGTATCTTAAAAATGTATCTTGTATCTGTAACTTGTATCTCTATCTTGAAGATACAGTTTTTTCGAGTATCTTGTATCTGTATCTCAGATACATTTTTGTTGGGTATCTTGTATCTGTATCTCAGATACAATTTCCAAGTATCTTGCCCATCTCTGGGTGCAGATGAATTGTGTTGGAATTACAGTTGGTTTTTTGAGGTGTAGAGCGACATGTGTGATGTGTTTGATAGTGGATTATTGTTAATTGCGTGTGAATGATATTTTCCCTGGTATGTGATTAATTATTCTCTTATTCTCATTCTCAGAATACTGCCCGTATTCTTAATATTATAATTTAAATAAGTAAATATTATAATTTAAATAAATATTATAATTTAATAATTTATTATTACAGCAGTCCTATTGCTGGTGTACGGATATTTTCAACATGTGTTTTCTTTTCTTTCCAGATCATAAACATCACTGAACATGAATCCTTTGGTGAAGTTAAAAAGACCTTCGTCAATAGATTTTAGCTTATGCATTATCTGCCAAAAAGGAGGTGATGAGTTACGTAATGCGAGTGAACAAGGAATTAAAACGATCACAAGAGCATCTGAGAGGAGAAAGAAATTACGTGATTTCAAGAATCGCAGTATCATTGATCGGCTAGATGAAGCCTTCTCGTCCAATAGTACGTCATCTCTGATGTGGCATAAAACTGTTATTCTCAGTTTACAGACAAAAACAAAATTCAGCGACTTGAAGATCGGCTGGACTCGGCTCAGTCTGGACAAGACAGCGACATGCAGCAGAACAGTACAGTCTACACAGCAGGGTCCTCTTCGACACAGTTCCGTGAACCCAACAGACTGGGATTTGTGTTTGTTTTGTCAAAAAGCTAACCCCAGAGAGCATCTTTCTTCAGTCATGACATTCAAGACCAGCACTGACATCTTTGAGGCTGCTAAGTTAGACAAGAAACTTTGCTTTCGTCTGGCAGGTGTGAGTGATCTTATTGCTGCTGAAGCAAAATATCATCTTCCATGTTATAGCTCATTCAAAAGAATCACAACAAAGTCTAAACAAGACTTTGAGTGCAACCCAGATCTACCCTTGATACGGTTATCTTCAGAGTTACGCTATGCGGCTGAAAAAGGTCATGTTCACAAGTTAAGTGATGTTTGGAATCGTTATGTGCAACTGTCCAAAGATGCTAATACCGTGATACCATGGTCTTTTGTCAGTCGTCGGACAACATTCAGAGAGAAACTGCAGTCTAAAGTTGGTGATTTAATTACATTTGTCCAACCACAAGGAGGACCCACTGAAAGAGAAACCTTGCTTGTACCATCGAAATATATCGGAGTTGATGTATCTCGACTGGCAGAACAAACTGATGAAAATTTAACAATGCCCACGTATGAACACGAGGAGGACATATTTCTCTCTTTAGTTCACGTAGCTCTGAAACTTCGAGGTGATTTGATGAATCAGCCTGGACACACTGGTTTTGAAGTTAGCGAAGATAATGCAATGAAATGCATACCAGAGAGTGTGTACATGTTTCTCCAGCTTGTGTATGGAGGGCCGTGTCAACTGGAAAGAGACCCAGATGAAGAAATCAAGGAGGATGAAAAACTGAAGCAAAGAGTGCTAAGCACCGCTCAAGCCCTTGTTTATGGGGTCAGTTGTGGTCGCAAATCGACACCCAAACACATTGGATTAGGCAGCACACTTCATCAGGTTACCAGGTCAAAAGAACTGGTGGAAATTCGGGATTGCGGCCCATACTGATGACACTTGATCCGATCCTTGAGGCTTGTGTTGAGCTTGTGTCTTGCTCTTGTCTTGCTAGGTGTCGAACCATGCAAATGCAGAAAAACTAAACTTCCATGTACTGCAGCTTGTGGATGTAGGAAGGCAACTGGGCAGGATGGCTGTCTTAACGACAGTACATAAAGTAACAATACTTCTCAATCTGCTTAAGTTTACAATGGTTTTGTGCAATATATGTAGCATGTTGTACTTTTAAGTATAATTTTCGGTATATATCCCAGTTATGTTATTGTTTCTATAGACCACAGTCATAAATCATGTGTCTAGACAGAACCAAAGAAAAAAACTTGTCCACTTGTAATTGTTCGCTTTCTATCTCCTTCCCCCAACTACGTCACTGCAATAAAAACATTACATTATGTTAGTGGGCCGACTTTTTCCCTAGCAAAGATAGAATGCTGATATTTACAAAATAGTTTCCACGTGATCCAGTGATGAAAAATGCCAATTTTCATCAAAATCCGTTAATTAATTACACTGTACAACAGTGAAAAAAAAAACGGAAATGAGATAGTCATTTTTATGGCTAATTATATGCGTAGATTGCGAAAATAACACTCATTTATTTGTATCACCCACCGATTTTATGAAAATGACCCTATTTCATTGTATCGTTTTGAGAACCACTGGTTCTCTGAACGTATCTTTTACATTTTGTTCAGTCATGCATATGCTGTGGTGGTGGTGTTCGGCTCTGTGTTTCCAATTTGATTTTATGAAAAATTTCTTTCATTAATCATTTAAAACAAAATTGTCAGCTATATTTTATCATAAATCGGTGCTATAAGTGAGTATTATTGAATAACAGCTATCAAATTATGTATATTTCACCGACAACGTCTATATTGTGTGAAATTGCAAATTGATCTATCATTTTCTTATTTTACAGGTTTTTATTGATGTTATGCTACAATGCCTAGAGAGTGCAAAAATTCGCCAGGCAGTTTTTGTTATATTTGTGGGACATTAACGTTAAAACAGTATAAAAGGAAGTTGACTTCTCATGTGAAAAAGCTTTATGAATTGTACTTCGCATGCAAAGTTGGTGATCAGGACAAGCACTAGGCGGCGCCTCATATCTGCTGTGTGAGATGTACAAGCTCGTTATCTGCATGGTTCAAAGGCACCGGTGCTGGTCTGGGATTCGGTGTCCCAGTGGTATGGAGTGAGCCGCTGGACCATTCAACTGATTGCTATTTCTGCTTAACTGCTATGCGTCCTGTGGAACATTCTACAGATATACCCATCCCTCGTCCTCCAGCTGAAATGCCGACCGATAACACAAACTCTGACAAATCGGAATCAGACGGCGAATGCTATGAAGCTCAAGTCGAGTCTAAGAAAGAACAACATCTCATCACGCAGCCTGAACTCAATGATATGGTCCGTGATTTAATACTTACCAAGCAACAAAGTGAACTGCTGGCCTCACGTCTACAAGAATGGAATCTGCTGGCGGAAGACGTACGAATTACAGCATTCGGAAAGCGCTCCTTGGATTTGCAGGAATATTTCACAATGAAGAACAATCTTTGTTATTGCATTGATATACATGGTCTGTTCGATGCTCTGGGTTTGTGCTATGAACCGAATCAGTGGAGACTGTTCATTGATGCATCTCTGTACAGTGTAAAGGATGTACTGCTACGCAATGCCTTCTGTTCCGATCACTCATTCAGTCGTCTTGAGAGAAACGTATGACAATGTTGCTTTTATTCTGGACTGTATAAAATACAATGAACATGAATGGCTTATCTGCGCAGATTTGAAGGTTGTGGCTATTCTCAATGGATTGCAAACTGGCTATACGAAATACATGTGTTTCCTATGCAAGTGGGATAGCCGAGCAAGGTCTGAACACTACACACGCTCAGTATGGCCCCCGCGAGACAATTCCTCACCTGGATCTCACAATGTTATTCACGAACCACTAGTACGAAGGAAAAGGTTATCTTGCCGCCACTTTACATAAAACTAGGACTGATGAAACAATTTGCAAAGGCGTTGAAACAAGATAAGCCTGCCTTCAAATATCTAAAGGAAAAATTCCCAAAAATAAGTGATGCCAAGATTAAAGAAGGCATATTCGTCGGCCCTCAAATTCGCCAACTCATGCTAGACGAACACTTTGAAGCGGTGATAGATGAGGTTGAGTTGGCAGCCTGGCGTGCATTCAAAAACGTGTGCAGCGGTCTACTAGGAAAGACTAAATACGACAACTATGCTGCACTTGTGGATCAACTTATCAACTCATACCAACGTCTCGGATGTAAGATGTCAATGAAAATTCATTTTTTGCATTCACATCTCTCATTCTTTCCGGAAAACGCATCTGCTGTTAGCGACGAACACGGGGAGAGATTCCGCCAGGATATAGCCACAATGGAGAGCCGATACAAAGGGAAGTGGAGTCCTGCTATGCTGGCCGATTTCTGCTGGAATTTAAAGCGTGACCAACCAGAAGCATCACACAAACGCCAGCATAAATACAAATAATGAGTTGAAAACAGTATAGCAATAATTAAACTGTTCCATATGATAAAGCCTCTCTGTTTATCAATATATTCTTATTTTTTGGTATGAAGATTTTAAACAGTCATTACAAAAAAATGTGACGTGATAGAAAAAAACTATTTTCAGATTTGCAATCAGCACACTCGAAATATTAAGAATGACCGAATGTTATTCCCGTTTTTTTTCTGAACCGAAAATTTGTTATACAGTGTTACTGACGAAAGTGTAAAAGAAACGCATAGCGCCATTTTACAAAGAATCGACTTTAACGGCCATTATGTTTTTAGCTATTTTGAAGGTGAAAAACTAAAAATATAGCTTGGTATCCTATTTCATCATTAAGAGGACCTTTGAATTAGGTCGAAAACACTAGTCACCAGCTTCTACTCAAAGATGCCCCTACAATTTTTAACAGGCCACTTTTAGTGAAAATAGTCTAGTCTATAATGAGTGAAGATGGTGGAATGCGATGCAGAAAAATTAATTTCACTCGTGGAAGAGAGTCTGGCGATTTACGATTTCTCAGTGAAAGAGCACAGTAAGAGAGGAACTTTGGATAAACTATGGGAAGAAATTTCGAAAGAAATGGATATTTCTGGTAGGTATTATTCATATATATATATATATATATATATATATATATATATAATCATGCGGGTTGCTTCTACAGAGCTTCAATTTAATATTTAGGAGAAATCCAATGACAAGGAGAAATGTAAATGCCATGAAAAGTCTTCTTTAATGCGCAACGTTTCGAGCAATACGCTCATCTTCAGGCTGTTTAATAACAATGTGAAATTAAAATCAATATTGAATGAAAAACAAGACAGAAAATTTCTATAACCTATTCATAAAGGCAAATTTTAAAAGACTGAGAAAAGAGGGTTAAATTCTAAGTTATACAGATTTACATATAAAAATTAAGAAGCTATTTTTAAATACATATAGTAAATGTGAAATTAATACACTGGAAAAATTAACAATAGTACACTGGAATAATGAAACTAACTAACCTTTCACTGCAATTTCCGAGGCTAACTGATTTAAGCAGAGACAAGACGGGAAAACAAGAGATGGCGAGGGCGATTGGGGAAGGGGGGATTATAAGGAATTGGGGAAGGAGGAGGGATTATAGCAAATTTAGGGGGACGGCTGATGAGTCAACATTTAGAGTAGGGGACAATGTTTTAATGAAAAGCGATTCTAAAATTCTTAGTGAGTTGGGACAAGTATTACAACCAAGAATTTTAAAATTGTTTAAAGTGACATCAGTTTTACATTTTATACTGTGTTCCCGAATACTCGAAACTTCTTTAGTTTTTAAAATTTTACCTGTTCGGCCACTTATTCCCATATGCGAATAAAATCTAGCCCTGAGAGAGCGAACAGTGCTGCCAATGTAATTCCCAAGGAGACACCTAGGGCAGGTAAATAAATATACAACACCGCTATGCAACGAGTCAGGGGTTCGATCCTTCGCTGAGAAAAAGCTACCTAAAGACGTTTTATTAATAAATATGATGCGGAAATCAGTATGATAAAAAAATTTCCTTAACAACTTTGTAAATTTAAGCTTAAATTCCTTATTCAAAGGACCCATTTCAGGTACCAAGAAATATTTTATATCCTTCGGCACTGTAATACATGGAAGTTGAGGGCTATAAACATTATTTAAGAAGGATCTAATTAGTTTGTCTACATATTGAACAGGAAAACTATTATTAGTAAAGTATGATCTTAGATTATTAAATTCATCATTAAGTAAGGTAAAACTAGAGGTCAAATTATATCCTCTGAACAGGAGAGTTTTAATACAAGACATCTTATAGTTGAAATCAGTAAAACTAAAAAATTCATGCCCAAACCAGTGAAAGTGGGTTTCCTGTAAACTGATGTAGTAATAGAATCACCGTTTTTCGAAATTAAAAGATCTAAAAAGGGGAGGGAGCCATTTTGCTCAGTTTCCATTGTATACGTTATATTGGGGTGCAAAGAATTTAGGAAGTTAAAGAATTGTTGCGCTTGTACCGCATTATCAAAGACTGCTATCGAATCATCAACGAAGCGTCGATAGAAAATTGGCTTGAGATGAGTGGGAGATTGTCTAAAAATTACACTTTCTAAATGAGTCATAAAAAAATCAGCTGCTAACGGTCCGACAGGTGATCCCATCCCTACTCCATCAATTTGTTGGTAAACCTTATTGTTGAAAGTGAAATAGCATTGTTTGAAGACCAATTCTAAAAGTTCCTTAAAATGAGACAATGAAAAACCATGAAAATTATCAACTGAGCTAAAAACCCTATCTAAAATAATGGCAATAGTTTCAGATACAGGTACATTTGTGAAAAGCGACTTTACATCAAAACTGACAAAAAACTTTTTTGAATCGAAGTTCTCACCAAGGAGGTCTTTTTGGAATTCAAACGAGTTATTTATAGTGTAAGCATTTTTCGCAAAGGGTGACAGGAGACGAACAACAAATTTTGCCAATTGATGGAGTAGGGATGGGATCACCTGTCGGACCGTTAGCAGCTGATTTTTTTATGACTCATTTAGAAAGTGTAATTTTTAGACAATCTCCCACTCATCTCAAGCCAATTTTCTATCGACGCTTCGTTGATGATTCGATAGCAGTCTTTGATAATGCGGTACAAGCGCAACAATTCTTTAACTTCCTAAATTCTTTGCACCCCAATATAACGTATACAATGGAAACTGAGCAAAATGGCTCCCTCCCCTTTTTAGATCTTTTAATTTCGAAAAACGGTGATTCTATTACTACATCAGTTTACAGGAAACCCACTTTCACTGGTTTGGGCATGAATTTTTTTAGTTTTACTGATTTCAACTATAAGATATCTTGTATTAAAACTCTCCTGTTCAGAGGATATAATTTGACCTCTAGTTTTACCTTACTTAATGATGAATTTAATAATCTAAGATCATACTTTACTAATAATAGTTTTCCTGTTCAATATGTAGACAAACTAATTAGATCCTTCTTAAATAATGTTTATAGCCCTCAACTTCCATTTATTACAGTGCCGAAGGATATAAAATATTTCTTGGTACCTGAAATGGGTCCTTTGAATAAGGAATTTAAGCTTAAATTTACAAAGTTGTTAAGGAAATTTTTTTATCATACTGATTTCCGCATCATATTTATTAATAAAACGTCTTTAGGTAGCTTTTTCTCAGCGAAGGATCGAACCCCTGACTCGTTGCGTAGCGGTGTTGTATATTTATTTACCTGCCCTAGGTGTCTCCTTGGGAATTACATTGGCAGCACTGTTCGCTCTCTCAGGGCTAGATTTTATTCGCATATGGGAATAAGTGGCCGAACAGGTAAAATTTTAAAAACTAAAGAAGTTTCGAGTATTCGGGAACACAGTATAAATATAAAATGTAAAACTGATGTCACTTTAGACAATTTTAAAATTCTTGGTTGTAATACTTGTCCCAACTCACTAAGAATTTTAGAATCGCTTTTCATTAAAACATTGTCCCCTACTCTAAATGTTGACTCATCAGCCGTCCCCCTAAATTTGCTATAATCCCTCCTCCTTCCCCAATTCCTTATAATCCCCCCTTCCCCAATCGCCCTCGCCATCTCTTGTTTTCCCGTCTTGCCTCTGCTTAAATCAGTTAGCCTCGGAAATTGCAGTGAAAGGTTAGTTAGTTTCATTATTCCAGTGTACTATTGTTAATTTTTCCAGTGTATTAATTTCACATTTACTATATGTATTTAAAAATAGCTTCTTAATTTTTATATGTAAATCTGTATAACTTAGAATTTAACCCTCTTTTCTCAGTCTTTTAAAATTTGCCTTTATGAATAGGTTATAGAAATTTTCTGTCTTGTTTTTCATTCAATATTGATTTTAATTTCACATTGTTATTAAACAGCCTGAAGATGAGCGTATTGCTCGAAACGTTGCGCATTAAAGAAGACTTTTCATGGCATTTACATTTCTCCTTGTCATTGGATTTCTCCTAAATATTATATATATATATATATATATATATATATAATATATATATATATATATATATATATATATATATATATATATATATATATATATATATATATATATATATATATATATATATATATATATATATATATATATATATAAAATTTGATATAGATTACAAAACATACACTTTAACAATGGGCGTATTTATTTTTCCACGGTACAGAACCAATATCGGTATTAAAATAATTAAAAAATTGCATGCGGACAATAATTGCGGCTGTCGATGGCTTTAAAAGCTGTACACTTCTTGATTCATCCAAGCCTCCCTGCAATGATTCAAACTGTTCGTGAATGTCTGACATAATGCTTTCCTTTTCTCGTATCATATTGTGAAGCACGCATGCAGCCAAAGTGACCATTTCAGCTTTCTTTGGTGGTAAATTCATTACGTTTTCGAAAACCCTAAACTTGTTTGTTAGCATCCCAAATGCGCACTCTACGATTTGGCGATCTCGAGATAGACGATAATTATAAATCCATTCTGCATTTGTTAAGAATTTCCAAGGAAATGGTCGCATCAAGTTTCTCATAAGAGGGTAGGCTTCGTCGCCTACAAAAACAAAAAGCAGATTTTCACTTTCGGCACATATGGTTCTGTCTTCCGGGAGGTTTAAACCACCGGTCATAAATAACTTGCCGAATTTGGATCCCTTGAAAATACCACCGTCACTGTTCCGACCATAGTCACCCATATCTACAGCATTGAATTTTCCATCAGCATCCCCAACAGCTTGAAGAACGACTGAGTGGAAGTTCTTGTAATTGTAGTAGGTGGAACCTGCGGAGGGAGGGCACTTTATTCTTATATGTTTCCCATCAATAGCCCCTGTACAATTAGTAAAGTTCCACAATTTCAAAAATAGGTCTGCGATTCTTATCCACTTCTCACGGCTTGGTTTTGTCATATAAATTGGAGAAAGGACTTGCAAAATTGCTTTTCAGGTCTCGGAAACAATTTCCGCTATGGTTGATGCTCCGAGTCGGAATTGGTAGTGCAGCGATCGAAAACTCTTCCCAGTGGCCAAAAACCTGAAAAAAGTGAAAGGACTTCCTGTTTCTTGTATTGTATTGTTTGTTGTATTGTTGTATTATACTGCTGCATTGCATTGCATTGCTTAATTTTGTTATATAATTTATTTTGCATGTATAATTTTAATTATATACCCTTTGGTTAGCTTCCGCCCGAACTGTTCATTCTGACGAAGGTCAAGCTTTTCACTCCACCTTAGACTACAGTTTGACGTGGAATCCGAAACACGCCCCATCAGCAGCCCAGCGTCTTAACCACTAGGCCACCTAGGGTACCCATTTATCTACCAACCACTTTCCTTATTGTGTGGAATGATAAACAGCTGGGTTTTTCTGCGCGCCGGCTGCCGTCGGGTCTCGAACCCGGGGCCGATGGATTCGTAGTCAGCGACGCTAACCTCTACACCACCGAGGCGCATTAGACGCATATATATATATATATATATATTATATATATATATGATGAAAATAGCCACGAAGGAAAAAGGAAACACAGAATGGTGCTCAAGAATATTTTTATTAACAATGTTGCTTGAGTAAAACAAAATTGAAGCACTATTACAATCAATACAGTGGGATAACTCTGACAAATGGACGAAAAGGGCACTGGACGACTGTCCCGTTCTAACGGAATATTGATGCTGTTTTACACGTGTGTGAAGTCCTTTCCCGTCTGTCGAATGTAAAAAGAATCATATTGCTTACAACCAATTTTATAGATAATGCCTGAATTATTGGTAGGGCTATTTTTTACTGATATTTTTCACAATATTGTCATATGAAAATACTACATTAATATTAAAAAGTTTAAGTACATTAGCAATGGCTAAAAAGTCTGGGAAAAATGGAAGTACTGTACTAAAATATTCTTCGACAAAGTGCGAGGGTTATTATTCACACGATAGAAAGTTCGTTTAGCCTCTTGTCAAGACAAGATTCCAAAAAAGCAGGTGGGTAACAGAAATCACTTCCAATACTGTTGATTTTTTCTAATTCGGCATCCATGTATTCCGGACTGTCGATACTAAGAGCGCGGAGAAACATCGAAGAAAATATGGCTTTCTTGATGGGGGTGTCATGTCCGGATTAAAAGTGTTCGTACGACAAATTGTTTGTTTTTTTCCGATAAATACTAAACTTAAAACCGGGGCTTTCCCTATGTACACGCGCGTCCAAAAACGGGATTGAGTTGTTTTGTTCCATTTCTAAAGTAAACTTAATGGAGGGGACTTGATTATTTAACTGAAGGAGGAAGTCATCCAGGTCACGCTTCATGGGCCAGATACACAAAATATCGTCGACGTACCGCAACCATAGGATGCCAACCCCTAGGATTCTCGGAATGTAAGTGATTTCCAAAAACTCCATATATATAGTGGAGAGAAGGGGCGACAAGGGATTACCCATGCCCATCCCAAAAACCTGTTGATAATATTCGCTATTGAAAGTGAATTTACATTCTTTGATGCAAAGTTTAATGAATTCCAAAACGATGTGTGCAGGTAGTGGCAGGTCATACTTATGTAATTCTCGGGAGAGAAAGTCAAGCATATCGTCAATCGGTTTCAGTGCGTATATTATTCAGTTTTTCAGTAAGATCTAAGGAATTTTTTACATGTGAATCTGAGATAGTTCCGAGAATGGGGGACAAGACTTTGACAAGCCATTTGGAGAGTTTATAGTAATAGAACCCACAGAGCTAATAATAGAGCGCATAGTGTTGCCAAGTTTGTGGGTTTTAATAAGACCGTAAAGGTAGGGAAGAGAAGGCGAAGTGGACGTGAAAAGCGGAATTAAGTCCTTATGATTTTTGAGAATGCGTTTCAAGCCACTATTGAATGACTTGATGACGTCATCCTGCAGGTTGTTCCTAAGCTTTCTGTATATGTCGGGGTCCTGGAGAAGCTCGTTCATCTTTCTAATGTATTCCACTTTGTCCATAATAACTATGGTGTTAGCCTTGTCTGCTTTAGTAATATGGAGCTCACCATCTTTTCTTAATTGTAAGAGGCTATTGCGAAAACGTTTAGGAAAGTTTTCTTCGTAAGTACTATTCGCAGCACTATAGACAAGGCCTTTAACTATGTTAACCAAAGACTGAGGAAGATTACACTGTTTTTCGAAACAAGCAAGACTATAACAAATTTGTGAAGCAGAAGGTGTTTTAACAATAAGAAAGGACATACCAAATACAAGGGCGTTTTTTTGCATCGTCGCTAATGTGTTTCGAAGAAAGGTTCAAAACACATTTTGAGCTTGCTTTTTTACTCCACTGCCGCGCGTGTACATAGGATAAGCCCAGGTTTTAAGTTTAGTATTTATCGAAAAAAACAAACAATTTGTCGTACGTACACTTTTACTCCGGACATGACACCCCCATCAAGAAAGCTATATTTTCTTCAATGTTTCTCCGCGCTCTTAGGATCGCCAGTCCGGAACCTTTTCTTTTAGTACTTCTCATACTGAGAAGTCCAACGGATTTAAATCCTGGCTATTGGCCGGCCACATAGCAGAGTCTATGAAATCAGGGGCTGTTTGTTTCAGGTAATCAACTGTGGCTCTAACGAGATGACAAAGTGCACCATCTTGCTGGAAAACGAAGTTATCACCCTATATTTGTCTAATATCTTGAAAATGTGGAACAAGAACATAATTACAGTAATATTCCGAATCCATTCGTATACCTGGTTCTACAAATACTATCCTTGTCTTTCCGAGTTTTGAAAATGCTGCACCGACCACTACACTAGAAGAAAATCTGTGTTCCTCTTAACAACCTTTCAGATGTTATATCACGTTTCCTTGTGACAGCGGCATATACACGATCATTGTTTATTAATTGGTTTACTAACAGTAAATATTTTCTCATCACTAAACCATATCGTACGAACTGTGGGCGGTGAAAATCTAACGAATAATTGTTGGCACAAGCGATTTTGCTTATGAATATTAGTTAAAGCTTGTAACTGAATCTCGTTTGTATGCCTTCAAGGTTAGCTCAAATTTTGCTATTCACCGAATACTTCTGTCAGATATTCCTATTTCCATGGTTATTTCATTTGGCATTAATCTATTAAGAGCCAGAACCATTTTTTTGTATTTCTTGATATATTCAAATTCGGACTTTAGATAAACGTCAAATAACTATGTGATAAAGAAAAATTAAGCATTTAATTTTAAAAATTTCACTCTTAAGTTTCAATTCAAATTGTAATGTTAAAATGTGATCCCACATACGGGACAATGGCGGTTAATGAGTTAAATGCGTCCCAGGTTCTTCTTGACTCAATATTATTGTTCCTACGAGATCGATATTTGCTTGTGTTCGAGCCGTTCCAGGGATCCAACTACCCTTTTTACACTCTACATCACCAGTTTCCTTCACTTTGTCTATGATATACAGGGTGTACATAAAGTCAGGATCTATTTTTGTGAAGCACTTGGAGATTATATGGAATTCAATCATAAAATGATAAAGTGGTAACATTTATTAAATAATTAAGAGTAGGATTCGACGTGACGCCCATCAGTATCCCTGCACAGCTCAAATCGTTCCGCAGCATTTCTAAACACATTCTGGAGCATTTGCGGGGTTATGTTATCTGCAGCAGTTCGTATACGTGTACGTAAGTTTTCAAGACTCGTAATCTTCGTCTGATAGACGTGCGATTTGATAAAGCCCCATGCAAAGAAATCTAAAGGGGTTAAATCTGGTGATCTCGCTGGCCAAGGTCTGTTGCTTCCGCGTCCGATCCAGCGATTTGGAAAACGTCCATTTAGATAATCCTGAACAATTTTGGCATAGTGACAAGGAGCACCATCATGTTGATAGACGACGGGGATAGTGTAGTTGGATCAACAATTTGATATAGTGGGCAAATAGTTAATTATATATTTAGTTGTTTCAATCAAGGATTTTTTTTCGTAGGATTGATTTTGAGGGTTGTTTACCCCACATTTAAAATCTGAGTGATTCGTGAGGTTAAAGAAAATATTAAGCTCTTGCGGGATTAAAAAATTTCTGGCCAAAATCTTTTGTTTGAAATTATTTAGATGTTTTAATGAGAGGGTGTACTGATTAGATAGCAATATATTTAGCTTTTGCCACATAAAACGCATCGGAGAGTGAATTTTAACCAATCATCCAACAGAATTATATAATAAACCACCATTGGAAAATCGTTGGTGGCCCGAGGGTCACCTTCCAGGAGAGACAACGCAACCATGGATTGTCCTCGAGAGGAGTACTGTATAGAAACGAGACCACTGTCTGTCATTTATTCAGATCGACTATGCCCTCCAAATGATAGGGAAAGTGTCTTATTTTTTCCCAATTGATGGGGTTACGCCCTTCTCAATATCCCTTCGTGGTTGACGAATGTAAAATGGAGCAAGCGACCAACTCTGCGGGGTGAAATTCCTTGAAGGTTACCCCTTGTTTCCACAAAATAGATCAAAATCATGGTTGTTACGTGACAAACATCAAACGAAAACAGTCTTAAAATAAACCATACTCTTCCTAATCCTTCTTCTAATCTTTCTTCTAGTTTCCTTTAATCCTCCTCCTCAGCTTTCTTCTAATCTTCAATCTATAGCTTTCTTAATTTCCTTCTAACTCTCCTTCTAATCCTCCATCTAATCTTCCTTCCAATTTCCTCTTAATCCTCTTAATCCTACTTCTCATTATCATATTCACAATGGTCCTTTTAATCCTCCTAATCCCATTCGTAATCCTCCTCTTAATCCTCCCAACGCTATTCGTAATCCTCTATTTTATCCTCGTAACCGTACTCATAAACTTTCTTCTAATTCTAATAATCCTACTCCTAAGCTCCTTCTCTCCCTAATCCTCCTTTTAATCCTCCACTCTTACTCACAATCCTTTTCCTCCATACTCTAATATGACTGGCAGTAAACCTCTTAAACTGTAGTGCCACCGAAGAAATACTGTTCCTTCGCATAAAAGAGAAAGCTTAAAAAATATTACCAACAAAAAGGAATGGATGAAACGTTTATATGAATTTCAATCTAATTTGAATCGCCAGCACCACCATACTACTCGTTCGTCAACGGTTTCTTTCAGATGTATTTGATGTCATTTTATACAATCTCAGAATAATTCAGTGGATAATAGTTATTAAGACTAAAGAAAAATGCGTGTGAAAAATGTGAAAGAGGTGGACATAAACGTTCTAGAGAAATAAATGCTAAAAACTTGCACCGAAAATCTCGATTTTCATACAAATCCTTCTGCCAACAAAAACTGGAATATGTATGCATTTGTTTTCATCTATAAATAAAGGAAAAGCTTAAGGCGAAAAAGAAATATATATATATATACATATATATATACAGTATATATATATATATATATATATATATATATATATATATATATGTATATATATATCGTAAAGAACGACGCTTTGTATAGGAGAATTATTTATATACAGTATATATATATATATATATATATATATATATATATATATATATATATATATATATATATATATATATATATATATATTTAGGGTGATTCAAAAAAATCAAATTTTTTTTTTAATTGTTCAACCTGTATTTTTGTTCCCTATGACAAAAAAGTAGTGTATGCCAAATTTGGTGAATTTTAAATAAAATTTACGATGTGCTACCAGGCGTCAAAGTTTCCCTTTTTTTCAATTTGTTTGTTTTTACAACTTATGATTTTATGTTTAATTGTTTATATTTCATAATTTTTAATTAATGGTTTATATACTAGCTTGCTTTTAATTGTTGTTTGGAACTCGTAATTTTGATACCAATTAATCGATTATGGAAGCTAGGCCTAACTCACCATCACCCAGTTGCTCAGTTGGGAGAAGTTCTACAAGAAAAGAAACTGAAGTATGGCTAATTGGGCAGCCCTCTGCAGTACTAAAAACATCCGTATTACCATCAGAGAAGGAAATGATGGCCCTCTTCATGCACTACAGAAATATTAAAAAGCAAGGCATTAGAGAATCATGCTGCTCTACTGCGGATGATGTGCTAGCAGTTTGGAAAAAAGCAGGAATACCAGCAAAACAAAGAATACGTGTAGTAGATAAAATTCAAGGAATACTAAAGGAATGGCAGCTGCTTAAGAAAAACAAAGCAAACAAATTGAAAAGATCACAAAATTTAAATAATAAAGAAGAAAAATGGAAAGATAAACTGGAAAACTTATTTGACATTGCTCATGAGAATGCTATGCAGCTTATAAAAATAGAAGATGATAAGAAATTCTTGAAAATGCAACGTGAGAAAGGACGTCATGGAAAAATGGGTACCATTGATAAGGCTGTTGCTAAAAACGAGCAAAGAGCAGCAGAAAAGCAACAACGTTATGAAAAGAGGAAAGCAGAAGAAGAGATCAAAAGGAAGAAGAATGAAGAGGCTGTCATACTCACGAGTACATCATCAGAATCAGAATCAGAGGAGAGTAAAAGTGATGAATCTGGTTTCTGTGCTGCACACCCTTCAACATGGAAAAGTAAGGTTGGCAAACGTTGAAAATTGTTTGATGATAAATTAATTATTAGGAAGTCTTGATGTTGCAAAATTGAGTGACAGAAATGCGTCTCTAGTTTTAATGCAAACAATCAGACATCGCTTGAATGGGGCATCTGCGAACAAATAAAATGCGTGTGTTTCGATACAACGGCAGCCAATATTGGTCCTAGAAATGGTGCAGCTATTCTTCTAGAACAAAAATTCGACAACGATTTATTGTGGCTGGCATGTCGACACCACATATTTGAAATTATGCTGGAAGCTGTTGTTTCAAAGTCTTTATCACCATCTTCTGGCCCAGATATAGTCCTTTTTAAGAAGTTCAGAGAAAAATGGTCAAGCATTAATAAGGAGGACTACGAAACAGCATTATCAGATCCAGATATCTATGAAAATATTCATGACATCAAAGATGACATAATTATATTTGCAGCAAATCAACTAGATACATTCCAACCAAGAGACGATTACCTACAACTATTGCAGTTAACAAGTGAACCAAAAGGTGGAATCAAATTTAAACATCCAGCGGAACTTCATCGGGCTAGGTGGATGGCCAAAATTACATATTCATTAAAAACTTTTATGTTCAAATCTCAGTTCAAAATTTCAGTAAAAGACAAAAAAGGACTAAAAGACATCTGTCTATTTGCTACTCGGTTATATGTAAAGGCATGGTTTACAGCTCCTGTGCCATCTTGCGTTCCTCGTCTTGATCTGGAATTATTACAGAATCTTGTAGTCTACAAACAAATAAATGACAATTGCATTTGTTGCTATTAAAAAACTGTTAGGTCACCTCTGGTACCTATCAGAAGAACTGGTAGCCTTGGCCTTTTATGATGATGAAGTACCTACTGAAACGAAAAACAAAATTGTAAAGGCCTTGCAAAATACAACAGAAACTCTTCCTGCAAAACGGGCTTTTCTAGATCCTGCACTTATTCCAACGAATAAATTAGAAGATTTTGTCACATCAAATACTCAAAGATTCTTTACAATAACAGAATTTAGTTCAAAATTTTTACTCAAAGATGCTAAAGAATGGCATAATGATGAAGAGTATAACTCCGCTAAGAAATCTATCAAACAGTGGAAAGTCGTGAATAATATAGCGGAAAGAGGAGTAAAATTAATGGATGAATATAATAAAATACTAACACATGACGAAGATCAAAAACAACTCTCGCTACAAGTAGTGAAAAACTACAGGGCTGTTTACCCTGATAGAAAGAAAGAAACATTGATGAAGTAAGGACAGCTAATGTCTCGAATATCATGCTAGTTTAATTATGCATGCTTGTGGTTATGGTAGGACCTACGGGGGAGCTTTCCACATTAAAAAAAGCAATGCGCCTTGTACTGTACCCCCTGGGTGGTGTGGAAAAATTTGACAATTTGAGTCGTTCTGTCAATTTTTAATTGCTGGTAGCAACCCCTAAAAATTAAAAATTTGCTAAAATATTTTAGGATAGTTGTTTGTATGCTGAAATGAACCATTTAAAGGGTTGAACACATTAAAATATAAAAATTTTTTTTTACCCCCATATTTGAATCACCGTAATATATATATATATATATATATATATATATATATATATATATATACCTTCGCTAACCTTAGTTTTCCTTTCGCCCGAATTGTTCATTCTGACGAAGGTCAAGCTTGTCACTCCACCTTAGACCTACAGTTTAATGTAGAATCCGAACCGCGCCGCACGGGCGGCCAGAAATTACAAAGTCCTCGCCCAGACTCGATCTCACGACCTCCAAATCAGCAACCCAGCGTCTTAACCACTAGATTACCCAGGGTATCTATTTATCAACCAACCAATTTTTATTGTGTTGAAGGATGAACAGTTGGGTTTTGCTGCGCGCTGCCTACCGTCACCGGGTTTCGAACCCGGCCCCGGCAGATACGTAGTCAGCAATGCTAACCATTACACCACCGACACGCACACACACACACACACACACACATATATATATATATATATATATATATATATATATATATAACAGCTGGAAATGTCATGGTCATACGTGGACAAGATTTATATAAGGTAATTTTTCTAAGTTTTACAATTTGATACGATTCTTCAATATGCATTCATCTTTCTCTGTCCAATTTTTCTTTTTTTCATTCTTTTTTCGAGTTCCTTCGTTGTTCCAGTGTATTATATTAATACGAATGACGAAGCAGCGGAAGCAGAGTGTTTCCAAACTTATGATACAACAGATTTGCATTTCGTGAGTGATATCATTTGCTCAACATTTACAATTGTGTAAGTTTACATAATTGCAGTTTTATTACGGGAACTAATGTATTCCAACCTATTAAAGATAACGTTTATGGTTTCTTCTTCCACCCATTAGGGAAACGGAAACCGTTTCCTCACTTCAAAATCGGGTGTAAAGGGGTGGGGAAGATGTTGTAACTTTGTGTCCTTAAACTTCTCTGTAGTATAGCACTTTAAGGATATATGGTTTGGCACCTTTCCGAGTGCGACGGCCTCCATTCACGCGTAATTCGATATAAATTACTATATTCTGCCAGAATATTTTAAAGGTAAAAACATTTACTTCTATTATATTAAAAGATTAACAACATAAGTGATAAAAAAATGTCTCGATACCTTCGTCACAATTCATTCTACAGAACAAAACAAACTGTTAGTTGAACATCGTTAATAACGAGAAGTTGAATTAAAGCGGTAAATCCACAATAAGACATTGATTTATTAGAAGCATAACACGCTCTCGACCTATACTAAAGTCTTCATTAAATGCGACTGAAGAGGGACAGAAGGAGATGGTCAATTTATAAGGAAACTGGGACAGAAGGTAAGGAAGGAGAATTAATCCGATTTATCCATTTTGAGACCCTTTTCATAAGCCATCTTATTCAATTCCGGTCCCCTTTCTTTATAAATTGACCCTCTCTTTCCATCCTTCTTCAATCACAGTTGATGAAGACCTTAGTAGAGTCTGATGTTTATGCTTCTAATAAATCTATTCCTTACTCTAATTTTCCCAAATGGAAATAATAATATAAATTGTACAAGATGCAACGTTTCTACAAATACATCTACATGTTATACAGGTATCGTTTAGTTGTCGGAAAATTAACCCAAAAATGGGTCATTTAAGTGACTATAGTTAGCAATATATCTAATTGTAAATAACAATAAAACTTACACTTTTAAGCTCAAAGAAAGGTATACTGGTCGTCAAAGGGTTAAAGCAAATTATTAAGGTGAGATTGGCCAACAGTCATTTAAATAGAAGGGTTCTTGAGCTGTTTTCAACGATACTTATACAGAATGTCATATACTGTGCACTATTTTCAAGAACAAATTGAAAATAACACTTTCAAGTCACAAAGCATAACAAAGGCAAGGTAAAATAAGATTAATAACATCTAAGAACTCTCTCTCTCTCTCTCTGGAAAGGATTTGGGTAAAAGTAAAGTAAATAATAACTTCATTGACTGTCCGTATACGTGACACATTATTTTAATACATTATTTGATACATTATTTGATACATATATACTAGGGCCCTGCGAAGCTTCGAGATTCGATTTGATTTCGAATCTGGAGAGAGGATTCGATTTGATTCGTTAGCTTGGGCTCCGATTCGATATTTTCGAATCTCCATTAAGTCCGGTAAACAACATCAGTGTTGTTTTGAAAAATAATAAAAAAAAGGCAGAACAAAAGCTTTTATTTAGAGAACGTGCTCAATATGTCCACCATTGTTTTCAACACACAAATTCAGACGTGATACCAGAGGCGTAACTAGGGTTGATCGCGCCCAGGGCAAATCAATAAATGGCGCCCTTAAAACCAGTGTTCTTTAAAATTCTGGCTGAATTCTTATAATGGTACTCAAACTGGTTACTCGTAATAATACCGCTAAGAAAATATACTTTTAAGAAGTTTATTTTATGACAAATGAAAATGAAAAACATTTATATACAGTACATATAAAACTGTACAAAAATACGTAAAAATAAATTGAAATGAAATGAAAATACAATTCATAAAAATTATTTTTACAGTTTACACTTTAATGTTTTTCTATCCATATACATAACCGCGTATATTTACTATTAAGGTTGATATTAAATTTCTATTAATACAATTTAATTTTATAAAACCAAAGTATGGTTAATTATTTGCCGAATTACAACAGAAGCAATTAATATATGTACAAGGAGAGGCATAACTTTTCATGAGAATACACTTTGATGTTTTCTTGAATTTTACTGAATTACCGATAGCAGAATTAGCAATTAGAATATTAGATACTGACAAAAATCATTCCAATTATATGGTACTTTAAAAGAAATGCCTTGTTTGCACCTATTATTTTTGGCTCTTTTAATGAATAATTTGGAACTTCACACTAAACATGTATTTTTCTTACTTTTGCTGATGCAAACTTATCAATAATGTCATCAAAATTTGTTATTTCAGTTTCCTCACGTTCAATGCTGAGCAAGGCTAAAGCAGAAAGTCTTTCTTGGTCCATTGAAGCTCTCAAATATGATAAGATCAATGTTAACTTGCTGAAAGATCGCTCACAGCTGGCAATTGAAATTGCAATAGTGAACATTATCTGAATAGCTACTCTCAAATTTGGAAAAACATTTTCATCTCCATACTGAACAATAAACTTGAGGAGTTTCCTCAGCTTTAGAAATCTGAACATTTGGGCGACTTTTTAGAAGCATCTTACAATCCAGGATTTCTTCATAAAGCTCAAAGCCGTCAATATCATTGCTATAAAACTGTCCAAGGTTGAGACAACTTTTCTTTAAGATATTTACTTCATGGCTACTGTTGCTTTCATTTGAGTCAAACAATAATCCTCTAGCATCTAAAAGAAATCCAAATTTTGAATCCAAGTCATGGAGACGGACAAATCTTTCTTCCATTTCATTATGGAGACGATCAATAGTTTCTTTCATTATTCTCATCATTTCTTCTTTCGCAGTTAACCCTACATCCCTGGCTTTTTCACCAGGCATTTGTTTCTTCTTTCTGGGGCGTCTTTCTACTTGAATATTCCATTCATCACACAGTTTCAGCCCTGCTTCAAGTAATTCACTGGCCAATAGTGTCCCAATTTTTTTTGTTCCTGAAGTTTGTCATGCACACCCCCCTAATTTCTTCCACTCGTGAAAACATGCCAGCAAGATGAATTTCATTCGTGTTCTTTAATTTTAAGGGTCCCCTCAAACCATGTGTTACTATTGCTGAATGGCTACTCTCTACCTTATACTAATTGTAGCATATTTCTTTTCAGGTTATGGATACAAGAAAGCAGGAGACTGTGTGGTTGGTGGGGTGTTGTGCGAAATGAACCCCTGGAAACGCTGTCAACTCCCGACAGTGGGAGATGTTCTTCGACTTCTGTTGTTCTTCACTCGGAAGAAAAAAACGTCCACGGCGGAAGCTGCCAATGTGGTAGCTGATGAGGTTATGGCGGTGTGGGCTCGGGCATCTATTCCGACCTCCCACAAGCCCAAGTGCGTCGAGAGGATCAAGGCCCTCTCCACGGACTACGAGAAGGTTGCCAGAAACCGAAACCGTGGGGGAGAGAAGCAACTGGAGCGGGAAAAGGGATTCCAAGCCAACCTGAATACACTGTTCGAAACAGCTCATGCCAACGCCATGAAACTCATCAAAGTCCCCGAAGATCGAGACTTTCTGAATGACCAGCGAACCGTGCGGAAGATGTACATTGGAGGAGAGGACCTGGAGTTTGCTCGCAGGGCAGCGGAGAGAAACGCCGAGCAGCTGAAGAGAAGAGGAAGAAGAAAAGCCGCGAAGAGATGGACTCACTGCAAGCAAAAGGAAAGGTGAAAAGTGGGACTTCTTCTTCTTCGGAGTCCATGGCCGAAGCATCCAATGATGATGTCCAATATTCCTCTCCTGGTCCTTCGGCTCCTCGATCCGCTCCCAAGGACGGCCAAGTGTCGGCAAGGAGGATCATCCAATATCCCAATTTTGCTGCAGCCCTGGATCGAACTGGAACCTCAGTGCGCCAAGCGATGCACATTGTGGCTCCAGCACTCGCTGCCGCGGGAGTTGATTATCCTCGGTCACCTTGTCCAAATCAAGTCTTCACCGTTCACGGCAGAAGTCCAGGAAGAACTTGGCAGCCGGAATCAAGACCGAGTTCAATCCTGATACGCCGCTTGTCGTCCACTTTGATGGCAAACTCCTCCCTGATTCGGATGGAGGGAAATCGGATCGCATACCAGTGCTGGTCAGCGGGAAGAATCTTGAGAAGTTGTTGGCGATCCCAAAAATCCCTGACAGCACGGGACAGCGGATGGCTGGAGCTGTTCTGAAGGTGCTGGACGATTGGCCGCAAGTTCAACCATGGATTGCCGGTCTCTGCTTCGACACAACAGCGGCGAATACCGGTATTCACAGCGGCGCTTGTACGATTATCCAGGACCAAATGGACCGCCGCGTTCTTTTCCTGGCTTGCAGACACCACATGATGGAATTGGTAATCACCTCAGTCTTTGACCTGTTCTTCAGGTCTTCTGGCCCCGAAATTGCGCTGTTCGCTCGCTTCAAATCCCAATGGGAGTTCATCGACCAGAAGCAGGCTTCTCCGTTCATCGGCGATGGCCCAAGCGACATCCTTTCGGAATGGGTGGCGTTGAAAAAAGAGCAGATTGTCCACTTCATTGAAGACCAGCTTGAAGTTGGCCACCCAAGAGACGATTACCGGGAGTTCCTGATCCTCGCTCTGGTCTTCCTCGATGGTCATGGCAAACGAGATCTCCGGTACAATCGTCCTGGAGCTAGTGATGTGAGTCGTTTTTTATTGTGTCGTTTTTTTTGTTTTTTTGTCGTTTTTTTTGTTTAAAACGAAGGTAGTCTGTTTTTTTTGTTTTTTTTGTTTTTTATTGTTTTAAACTTATTCCATATTTTTCTTCCTTTAATCTAATAAGTATATTAGTATTACCTATAATTTACTATACTACCATGCTTATACGGTTTACCTAGTATATATAGTCATCTTTTAGAAAAAACTGAATCACGCAAAAAGTATATAATAGAAAGGAAAACAAACCCTCATTTTTTTATATGTACGGTATATATTTTTTAACTAGAACATAAAACATTCTTCCTCGTTTCAAACAATATACATAATTGTGATTGGCAAGAGTACCAGTATATTATCCAGATAGAAAAGGAAAATATTCACCTTTTTTTGAACCTTTTTGTTAACCTAATGTTGTTTTAACCTTCATTTCCATGGAAGAATCATCACTAGATTGGGTAGAGCATATATGCTAGTTTCAATATCACAGGTACTGGTATAATATACATAATAAAAAATACATAATACTGGTATAAAACAATATATATAATTGTGATTGGCAAGAATACCAGTGTGTGTGTATATATATTCCAATAGAAAAATAAAAAAAATAAAAATATTCATCTCTCTTTAACCTTTGTGTTAACCTAATGCTGTTTAACTTTCATTATCTGATTCTATTTCCATTGAAGAATCATTATCACTAGATTGATTAGAGCATATAGTTTCAATATCACAGGTACTGATACTTATTGCAGATTTGGATGTTGACGAAGCCAATGTAGCACCATGTTTTACTTCACTTTCTTGGAATTTTGCATTTTGGGATATAAATACAAGCTTTGCTGCTCTGTCTGTGCTTAATCAGTTTCTTTTGGCTGTATGGATATTACTGTATGTGCTAAATGATCTCGGAGGTAATGAAAGGGCGAAATAGAGGTGTATGAGTTTGTGTAGGTATATATGTGAGTATGCGTGCGTATGTATCTGGAATTCTGGATGTATGTGTATGTATGGGGTATATAATAGATATAAATATGTGTATATAAGTATTTATGTATATATTGGTATATATGTATATGGGTGTATGTGTATGTATATATATGGATGGTCTCGGGGGGAAAATATGTCATCGCGGGTCTAAAGGATAGTTAAGTGGGAGATTCAAAATCCGAGGCATGGATGGGAGAGTCCTGGAAAGGTTGGACAACGGGCAGTCAGCTCCCAGCCAGTGTTCTCGCAAGTTTAACGGATCTCAAGATACAAGACTTTCAGTGCAAGAAAGAGGCCAGTTTTTTCTGTAAATAGGCTGAAAAGGGCATTCTATACTGGTACCATATGGCCTATTTTATTATTTATTTATTTATTTTTATAATATATATCATTGCAAAAGTATACTTTATAATTAAATTGGCAATATCTATATTAATTATTAAAAAAAACGAAAAAAAAAAAAAAAATAAAAAACAAAAAAAACGAAAAAAAAAACAAAAAAAACAACATGGACATAAAAAAACCGGTTTTTTAACATCACTACCTGGAGCATACCACCGGGCCAGGTGGATGGCCAAAGGCATTTACTGTCTTAAGATGTTCATCTTCCGAAGCCAATTCCACCTGACCGCTCACGAGGTCCGGTCACTACGCAGGATAAACGTCTTTGCCGTCACCATCTACCTCCAGAGGTGGTTCGAGGCTCCATTGGCGGCGGACGCGCCCGTCAATGACCTGGAGCTGTTGGAGGACCTAGAGCGGTACAAGGCGGTGGATCATGATGTAGGTACCGCCGCATTGACGAAATTCCTGGGCCACCTCTGGTACCTAAGCGAAGATTTAGCCGGACTCGCTATGTTCTCCTCCAAAACCACCGATGCAGAGAAGACGGCCATGCTCCAAAACCTGCACAAGAAGACCGAAAACCCAAAAGATCTGCGTCGGCTGGAGGGAAAGAGTGTCTTGACCGTGAGACGGTCGGATTTGAGCACCTTGGTCACGAAACGGACTCAAAACCTTTTTCATTGCCTGAAGCTGCCGGTTCCAAAAACCCCCAAAGATCTCGAAGGATGTGCACCATCGTTGAAGTCTGTGAACGACGCGGCAGAACGGGCGGTGAAACTGGCGGAAGATTTCAACGAGGGCCTGACAAAAAACGAGGAGGAACGGCAGCTCGTGTACCAAGTCGTCGAATACCACCGCCAGCAGTTCCCCTCAGCAGACAAAAAGATCTTCTGTTCCCCGAAATGAAATGTGCCATTAGGAAGAATTTCCATTTCCTTTAATTTAGTCATTAGAAAGAATTTACATTTCATTCTTCCATTCTAGAATGATTAAAGCTGAGCATTTACGTTTGTTCATATAGGGTCGAATAAACAAGGTCAATGAGGGGACCTTTCCCCTCCTAATAGGCCAATGAAATTTCGCCCATTTTTTCCTTTCTTCAAGTGTAATTAAAGAAAGGGGTGTGCGATTTGACTCTTGCAAATTTTTATTTTCACATGTGAGGCTGGGACACCCTACAGTGGCCAGTGATTCTCGACTGCTTAAAAAATAATCTTGAAGGGCTTTTAAATCATAAGTAGCATCATGAAAGTTCATGGTATGATCTTGGAGTCGTTTTTGAACACGATCAATCCGAACAAGAATTTTGTTCCAAAATCCAAGCAAAGCCAAGAAATGAAAAGTCAAAATTTGATTCAGCACCTGCCTTGCATCACCTCTTGTATCAGCCGTTTCATTTTGATCATCAACCATGCTTTGCAAGAGTTCCACTATAATATCAAAGTATTCATGAACAGGCTTCACAGCCTCTGTTCAGATTTGACAGCTATTGGTATGGCATCTTTCAGCTTTTGCCAACGGAGAGTTGAACGTGAAAAGAATGAATAAAGCGACTGAATTGCACCAAAAAAAGTCACCATCACTGCATCATGGTTAGCAGCATGCACTCCAACCAAATTGAGAGAATGATTATCGCAGTTTACAAAAATAGCTTTGCTATTTTTTTCAATAATCCTCTGTTGAACACCACTTTTATAACCAGCCATAACTGCAGCATTGTCATAGCATTGAGATCAACAGTCTTCTAACGGCATTTTGTCTTTTTCCAGTTGTTCCAAAATCACTTCCACAATGTTTTCAGCATCCTTTCGTTTTAATTGGATAAATCCAAGAAAAGACTCTTTTATAAAAAATGTTTTCTCCTGAAAATCAATATCAACATAACGAACTGTTTCTGCCATTTGCTCTCGGTGTGCTTGATCTGGAGTAGGATCAAACATGAGGCCAAAATATTTGGCCTTATGAATGCTCTGTAACAATTTCTGGCGAACAGTGGAAGCCATCAGCTGAATAAATTCATTCTGCACTAACGGAGATAAATATGATGTTTTTCCAGGGTGCTTTTCCCCAATACTGAGATGTTCTTTCATGACAGGATCAAACCTTGCCAACAATTTTAATAACCCAAGAAAATTTCCAATATTGCTTTCCTCTTCCTGTCTAAGGGATTCCTTGTGACCACGCAATGCAAGGTTCTGAGTTGCTAAAAATTTTATGCAATGGAGAATTCTGTGGAGAACATCTCGCCATTTTTGTTTTTCTGTTGCAATTTGAGCTTGAAGCTCTACGTCAATGATTCCTCTGTTTTCTAAAAGATTTCTTTCCATTTCCTTCCAATGGGTGAAGCAGTATCGATGATTTTTTGTATTTTCATGGGTGCTAAGCCTTTCTGGTGCTTTCCAATGATTGAAGTTTGAACCCATTTTCTTGCCCCAATGAAGACTGATTGTCAATTTGAGAAAATAGCAAACAACAAAAGCAAAAAGCTGCTTTCTTCTCTGGAGAATAAACAAGCCATGAGCGCCAAACTACTTCTCCACATCCATTTCCCAACTTTCTTTTAAACCATCTTTCATTCATTGATCGGTTTTGTGTAGGAACAAATGGCCCTTCACTATTTTGAAAATACTTCGAACCCAATGTGACCATTTCTGTCCTCAGGACATCTGATAAAATTACTTTTTTTGATATTTTATCAAACTCCAAGAAGCCTACATCGTGATGCTGAATCGCATGATTCGCATCTGGTATAGGCTGTGCTGTTTTTTCCTGCTTTTCGCTACTCAAAGTTTTAGTATCTTCTGGCTTCTTGAAAGACACTTCTGGTTCTTGAAAGACACTTAATTCTCCTTCTGATACACTGGCGGGTTGGTCAACACTCATATCTGATGCAGTTAACGCTGATGAAGGACCAGCTTGTTGCTGTTCAAGAAATGACATCATAAAGCCACTTGACTTTTTAGCTTCTGCTTCTTGCATTTTTCTTTTCTTCCTGCCTTCTGCTCCACTCAGCTTCTTTTTCGGACTTTTCGGTATCGGCAATGTTCGCTTCATGGTAAAATTTTCTAGAGAAAGAAACAAAAAAAATAGAATAAATTAATAATTCATAATAAAATTCTAATAAAAATAGAATGAATTAATAAAGTTAAATGAAGTTAAAAATCTGAAATTCATGGAAATTCGATGGCTAGAGATATGGTACCGGTACATTTCCAAAAGAACATGTTTTTACTCTTAAATTTTTTTTTTTAATCATAAAAATGGCGCCCCCCCCAAATTTGGCGCCCAGGGCACGCGCCCAACCTGCCCCACCCTAGTTACGGCACTGCGTGATACCCAGTCAGCAAGCACACAGTGAATGATGTCAAGAGTAATGGTGTTACATGCCCCAATAACGCGCTGCCGCAAATGTTCAACACTCCTAATTTTCTGTGCGTATACCAGCGCTTTCAAGTGGCCCCCAGAGATAAAAATCTAGTGGCGTGAGATCTGGGCTTCTAGCTGGCCATTCCACAGGCCCTCGACGTCCTATCCAATGACCAGGGAATTGTTGGTACAGGTATCCCCTTACTTGGGTGCTGTAATATGCAGGAGCGCCGTCTTGCTGCAACCATGTTGGGAAATTTCCTTCTTCGTTCAAGACACTGGGAAATGCTTCTTCCTTGAGCATACGTAGGTAGGTGCCTCCAGTGACATGTTCATCGAAGAAGAGGGGGCCTATGATGCGGTCCTTCCAAATGCCACACCATACCATCACCCGAGATGCACCATGTTCCTTTGAGACCAGTAGCGGGTGTTCTGTCGATTTACCTCACCATTTCCATAAAACACAGCCTCGTCACTGAACAGAATGGTGGACGGGAAATTGGCATCCCGAGCATATTGTTCCGTAGCCCATTCACAAAATTCCATCCGCCGGTCGGGATCATCTTCGCTTAATTTCTGTAGGATCTGAAGTTTATATGGATGCCATTTGTGAGCCTGAAGAATGCGATGGATGCTACTTTTCGACACTCCTGTCTCGGCGGACAATCGCCGAAGAGACTTATTGGGACTTCTGTTAAAATGAGCCAGGATAGCAGTCGCCGTATCATCGTCAGTGGACCTCCTTGAAGGTTCACTGCGTGGTTTATCTTCTATGGATCCTGTTTCCTTAAACTTTGCAACAAGTCTGCTAACACAACTCTGTGTTATTGGCTCGCGGTTTGGATGCAGTCTGTTAAATTCAGCAGCGGCCTCTCTTTGACTCCGATTTCCTATGAGTAGAATTATCTGGATTCGTTCTTCCTTGCTCACAGACATTATGGCCTGTAGAAAGAGAAAAATATGAATTATGGTTTGTAGAAATAGAAAAATATGAATTTCTCCTATGATGCCTGACTTATGGGACACCCTGTATATACTGAGACCAATCTCTCGTGCAATAACAATTTTATCATACTTTAATACCATTGTTCCTTCTGATGATCAAATACTTAATACATTTTTTTAGAAGGATTTATTTTGTCCTTTGTTCTCAAGAAGATTTAATTAATTTTATGCTTATTACTAATTGTGTGTAGAAACACTCTAATCTATATGTATACAGTTGATTCGATTCGAGATTCGATTCGATTTGAATTGTTTGGGATGATTTGATTTGAGATTCGATTTGAAAAAAAATTGTGATTCGCATGATCCTAATATTAGGGGGGGGAATCTAACATTTTTTTAGGACGAGTGGTTTCTATGGCCATTTTGGCTGCTGAATACGAATCCGGCTAGTTCTTGGACTTAAAATGAATACTTGACCTGGTTCAGTGGGTTTTTTTCAAAATGGCGGCCAAAAAAATCGATTTTTTTTTGTTTTAATAATAGAAAAACCGCTACCCTTCACATGTAATATGTCTTTTCATATGTTTTCATGGTCACTGAGCTCAAAATTGAACAAATGAGAGACATTAGGAGTGTGGTTAAGCAGACAGATGACGAAAAATTAAAAAAAATGCTCGATCCATATCGAACATAAAGGATGAATGAGGCCTCCCACCTCCAAACTTTAATAACTGATAGAAAAAAATAATTAGTTAATAAATGCTTGCTATATTTTTAATCATGGTTATGTTCATTCTTCAGTGTTGTTAAGTATCTAGTGTGTCGTAATATTGATGTTTTATTAGGCTTACTTTAGTATTTTGGCTTGTCCCAGGAGGTGGTGTTCGTGTTTGGCTGCTTTCTCTTTTATGGTTTCTTGTACTATCAATGTTGTGCTAATTTACTTTAATAATAATTGTATATATTAATTTAACAATAATATAGTATATATATATATATATATATATATATATATATATATATATATGATACACACAGACAGTGCATGGAACAAGAAACTCTTCTGGGATAATTAAATCCACTATAGTCCGAATAAGTAATGGTAAATGACAAATACCATAGTTTTTCTTTTTCATGATGCTAGCCCGACGCGGGCAACGGGTCACTCGCAAAGAGGTCCCATAAATATAGCTTCCCTCACCAGCTATCTGCAAAGCAGACAGGATCCAGCTTTGGGACATGGATCTAGGGTTTAAAGCAGCCTAGCCCTGCTACATTTAGAACATCAATATAAGCAAAAGACTTGAAACGGACATGTTATGTGCCTTGAAAAGTGGATGCTCAATTCTGCCAGTTGAGGTTTAAGTTTTGGTTTTTGGCTAAAAATATAATAGTTACCCCTTTTTCTTTGATGTATTCAATCTGACGTGAAGGCAGCGAGTCTTTTGCTTATATTGAGGTTCTAAATGTAGCAGGGCTAGGCTGCTTTAAACCCTAGATCCATGTCCCAAAGCTGGATCCTGTCTGCTTTGCAGATAGCTGGTGAGGGAAGCTATATTTATGGGACCTCTTTGCGAGTGACCCGTTGCCCGCGTCGGGCTAGCATCATGAAAAAGAAATTCTATGGTATTTGTCATTTACCATTACTTATTCGGACTATAGTGGATTTAATTATCCCAGAAGAGTTTCTTGTTCCATGCACTGTCTGTGTGTATCATAAAAAACTCAGGGGACCATTCTGAGTTCATTCCCATATATATATATATATATATATATATATATATATATATATATATATATATATATATATATATATATATATATATATATAATATATATATATACTTTAATAATAATAGTAAATAATATATGAAATACAGATTTGATATAATCTACTTTAATAACAATAATAATAATAATAATAATATATATGATACATCTACCATGACTATAATTTGTATTACCTATCATATTTCGGTGTTATATGCCGACTAATGGGGTTTTACTGTATTTGCAGATCCTAATGCTTAGTGACTGCTGATTGGTAATGATGGCTGGTGAAAGGAAATCACACAGTGCCGCCAGAAAAGAACTTTTTGGGGAAACCTACACAGAAGTGGACGAATTTAAACCGACTGGAAAGTTGCCACCAGGTACAACTGTGATTGGTAGGATGCTTGCACTTTGCAAAAAAGGAGTAAAAGGAGAGAAAAAGTGAATGACTCGAGATGATGCCAGCAAGATAGTTTCAAATGAACTAAGACGAGATTGGATTAATAAAAATGTCTATCCCATGCATGAAAAAACAGTGGCGAAAAAAATAAGAGACGATTATGAACATTTTAACAAACTGAGAAAGAATGAACGCTGCCAACAAAAACCTAAAAGTGTCGAATGGTACCAAAAAGCGAACGTCTTTAATGATCAGCTCACTAAGAACGCCTACAACATTAGAAGTGACGATGAGGATTACGAAGCAGAACTTGCGGAAGAATTTGTGGTCAAAATGACTGGTGAGGATAAGACATTTCATTGGGATAATTGCTTTGGTGCGTATAAGGCCATATGTACAAATGCAGTACCAAAAGATTTGGTGAGACAGAAAAAGAGGAAAGACACTCGTGAAAGATCAGCTGAGATAAAGCAAAAAGCAACAGAAAGCAACTTGAGAGAGCAAAGGGAGCTAGAGGAATCAGAAATTATTGAAATGTTAGCAACTTCAATCGATTCTGAAAACGATCCGAATTTTGAAAAACCAACAACGGCAAAGACAGTTCCTTCTACTGATCGTAAACTTCGCTCATCGGAAGAAGACCTAAGCAAGGAGAAAAGTAAAGAACAAGAAGCTGCATTTCCGAAAGTGAAAATCAGAACTGGCAAAAAAAAGTCTGAACGAAAACTTGATGCGGTGTATAGTCCTGTGTCTTGCCGAGACAAGAACTTCTGAAGAGCTTTCGAGAGTGATAGTAAGGGTAGCGAACATGGTTTTTCATCAAGATTGGAAGCTGAAGGCAGATGATAATGAGAAAGATTGTGAGGGTGAGATGAGAGTGAAGACGAAGAGTTATACTATAAGTCTGTCACCAGTATTCAGACTTGACGTATGTATTTCCGAGCCGTAGATCAATAATGCAATACTTGGAAGATGCTTCATACTTGAATCTAGAGTATGTCGCTCAACAAATCCTCAACAAAGAGGATAACGTTGTGAGTGTAAGACTTGACGATACGACCAAGACTGCCGGCCACCGGCTGTACGACGTGAAGGCTGACCACATCACCATCGTTGGTCCAATGGGTTTGATAAGGGGAAGTGGTGTAAGATGAAAAGGATGGTCATAAGGGAGAAGGGATGAAGGTAATGAAGGAATGGGGGCCCGTTCTGATTAAAGAAAATAAGAATAAATATAAAATAAAAAATAAAAATAATGTTCGTATATATATGACGTCATACTATGAACTTTAGCAACCACCTGTACGCCGGCGATGATAACATAAACACGCGACGGGGACGCCTGGACAAGACTGAATCCGGGTTCTAAGTAACCTTGCGAGATGACAAGGGGAAGGGTGGATAAGCTGTCACCCAAAGACCTTCTGAATACCATCCTCTCTTATCTCTTTTCAACACTATACAAACAGGAGGCATGCTCAGTAAAATTAAAAATTTGCACTATATATATATATACACACACACATACACATATATATATATATACTGTGTGTGTATATATATATATATACTGGGTGATCCAGTTAAATGGGACCCATAAAAAAAAGCCAAATATTCTTAATATTTAATTCCTTTCATAAAAACTATATATCATTCGAAAGAGTAGAGTTACAAGTTTATTATGAAATATTTATTTTTTTAAAATGACTCCTTTCAAATGTGCTCCATCAGTTGCCAAGCATTCCAGTGTTCTCGCTTGTAAGTTCTGCATCACTTTTGCAAGAGTGTGCGGTGGTATGACCTGTATCTCATTTGTGATGGCGGCCTTCAATTCTTGCAAGGTCGTTGGGTTATTTCTGTAGACCCTACTCTTTAAATATCCCCAGAGATAATAATCTAAGGGAGAAAAATCCGGAGACCTTGCGGGCCATTCAACGTCTCCAAATCTTGAGATTAACTCGCCTGGAAACGTTTGACGCAAAACTGCCATGCAGTTCCTCGTGGTATGGCAGGTAGCTCCGTCTTGTTGGAACCAGTGGTTTTCTAGACAAAGATCTCTTAATTTAGGAATAAGGAAATCGGTCAACATTTTTTCGTAGCGATCACCATTTACAGTGACCGTGTTTCCGGTGGAATCCTCGAAAAAGTACGGCCCTATGATCTGAGATGCAGTAAGACCACACCAAACAGTTACACGCTGACTATGCAACGGGACTTCGGTAATATTCAATGGATTTTCTGTTGCCCAGAAACGACAATTTTGTTTGTTTACAGTTCCATTCAAGTGAAAATGGGCTTCGTCTGACATAATCAAAGTTGCTAGAAAATTGGTGGTGTCATTTACCTTCTGTTGGATCCATTGACAGAATTGTCGTCTTCGTGCGAAATCTCCATCGTTTAGTTGTTGCACTAGGGCGGGTCGTACTCAGGTGACAACATGAATCTGAAGGAAATCCTACCATCAGGGGTGTCTAGATTATGTGTTTTTACATGGGGAATTCAAATATGAGCTTATTGTTTGGATAGGATAACTCTAACCTACATCATTTTGTATTTCTAAATTGCCAATTTTACCCTTTTGAACCCCTTTATAATATATTAAAAGATATAAGGTAAATCATTTATATTGACAAGGCCAAATCAACTTTACATATATTTATTAATAGGTGAACTGCATGTATATCACTGGATATAATTACAAAGATCATTCTCCTGACATCTTGAACTTTGCCAGGTTGCACAAATCCTGCTTTGACTCAGACTTGGACATCAGCTTCCTGCTGGTCTCCTGAGCCCTGATCCCTCCATCCCTCTTTTCCTGTGAGAAGTACTTAGCAGAAGCCTCAGTCACCATTTTAACAACCTCTCAATGCTTTGTGTGTGGCAAGGCCAGTTGCGCACCTCCATGGGGGTGTTGATGAAGTTTTTCACCTCTGAGGTGCTTAGAGAGCAGGTGAGAGGTGGCTCTGACACACCTTCTGACCAGCTGATCAAGTCACTGATGCTGGAAGCATCACAATTGATGTCAGGTGTTCTTCTGCTCCTAACAGAGGAGTCCCCCAGCTGAGTGTCCGGGTCCCCCTCTCCCCTGATGGCCAGGATTCTCTCCACCCCTTCAATCCTCTCCTTCTGATCCTCAGAGCAGAGTAGTGTTTGGAGGATGACTTCACTGTGGGCATACCAAGCAGATCTTCTCACAGTTGGCATCACAATATCCAGCACCTCCTTTCTCTTGGACTTGGGGCAGTCCAGCTGAAAGAGGATGTGCCTAGGCCCTTCGATCCAGGAGTGCTTGACCTTCACGTTGAACCAACATGGGTAATACACTCCAATGATGAATTCCACAATGAATTGCAGAATCTTCAGGTTCTTTCCTTTAAGTCCGTGCTTTGACACCCAGAGCCTGAGAAGTCTGTTCGCTGTGGTGAGCCAGCGGCTGTGGTTTACTGGTCCTATCTCTAACAGAGCCAGCCCTGCAGGAAGTACTCCATCCCTGACTGCACAGACAATTTTATAGCCATAGTATTGATCAGTTGAGAGATCTTGAATGACCTTGTCAGGAAGCTTGATCAGTGGAGGGCCAACAGAGATTCGGGTGAAGTTTGGATTGATATCAAAGTCTGTAGCAGAATCAAGGAGCTTTCCTATTGGCCCGGATAATTTTTTGTCTGACAGAGTAGGGCCATCAAGGTCAACAATGAGATGGCGCAGGGGAAGTTCAACAGTGTGCAGGTTGCACACCAACCAGACCAGCTTTCTCCCCAGGTGCAGCTCCAGCTTCCGCATTACTCCAGCTTTCACACCAGTGTTGACATTTGTTGAGTCTCCTCCAATGGCCAACAAGGTCTTATCATAACCCCTCTCTTTCAGCCAGGCAAACAGGACCTTAGCAATCTTCTCCGCATGTGACTCCTCTTTAGTTGCTTTCTCTGGGGTAAAGTGGAACAGATAGTAGCTGCCAGGCTCACTAACACACTATAGTGTTCTTCCTTGATCTTTGCGGGAAAAGATTGGTCACTGCCCTCAGCTTCCATCATCACATTGGTCAGGTCAATCCGCCCATCAAAGAGGATGCAAGAGATCCCCCCTCTCCCTGCACTTCTTCTCGAACTGTTCCCCCAGCTCTCTCATAAACTTCTCCTGTGCTCTCTTGACCTTGCTCTTATCAATCACTTTACTTGTATTGTCTTCTGTGATGATTCTTGCATCAATCAGAGCTGCTGTTGCTATCGCTGCAGTTGGCCTCAGCCCTATGCCATACCTTACACTAGCAAGGGCAATGTTTTGAATCTCATCATAGTTTTTCTGTACCTTTGCCGAAGCTGCTGTCTCAGGGTCAGTTTGAGGGAAGAGCTCAACTTCAGGAACAAACTCATCTTCATCGCCACTTCTCTCCAATTCCAGATCCTCATCACCATCTGCCAAAAATCTCTTAACATCCTTCCTGGCTGCCTTCTCTGCTACTGCAGCACTTTCCTCCTTGCTCCTTCTCCTTTTCTCTGCCTTCCTTTCCATCCACTGCCTTTTCAATGTCCTCACCTGTCTCTTGTGCTCTGGTAGATCAGGACCCCCTATTTGGTGGGGTCCCTTACTTCCAACCTTCTCTTTCTGTCCCTTGATGTAGGCAAGATCTTTCACAGGAATCTTTTTCTCTTTGCTGCAGGAACAGTTAATGTGGGCTTGGATAACACAGCCCTCACAGCCTCCCCCCTCACAACTGGTAATCTGAGACTTGCAAGTCAAAATATCAAAGAACTTGTCTAACTTGACAATGAACTCTCTTTGGCATCAAGTTTGCCCTTCCCAAGAGAAAACTTCACTGCCTGATTCCAGACCTCCTTGAGCTTGGACATGATGGTCACTTTTTCATTGATAACAGGTGGCTTGAAAAGAGCATTAGCTTTGCTCCACTGACAAATCAGACCAGGGTAGATGTCACTCATCATCTTCACTTTGCTTCCTCAAGTAGATGCCATACCTCAGGATATCCCTCACAGTTGGCAGTTCAGACACCAACAGCTCCCGGCCAGTGCCAACAAGATTACTCAGATGAGAACTTGATTTCGTCCTTGTTCTGACTTGAGCCATTTTCTTAATGAGTTCACACTGAAATAAAAACAATAATGCAACAGTTAAGTATCCACTACAGACAGGTATTAACTCTTTTCAGCGCAAAATTCTTGGTTAAAAAAAGAGCTGAAATGGGCAAGAACAAATTTATCTGCAAATGCTAAACACATTATGCTTTTTTGGTTTCAAAATGTTATAAAATGCTAATTTATCTGTTGTCTGTAATGCAAATAATTTGTTCATGTACTCTAAAAAAACTAAAGAAACACATCCTAAAAATATTCTTTAGAACATTGAAATAGGCCTCATACTGCTCAGTTGTACTAAAAATGAACCACCTAATTTTAGCTCAAATCAAAGTTGTTAATTAAATTTTGCTCAATGTATCACTATAATATGCGTAGAAATAGCTTTTTCTAAAATATAACAGAATAATACTCACATGTGAACAGTAACAAAAAAATATCAGTAGATAATCACTAAATCTATCCCCTCACTGCAAGCCGAGGTGGTAAAATAGCTTCATAAATCATGAGTCACTTCAAATATTTCACAAAACGTTTTAGAATGTTCTGAAACGTTACATTCTAGCCTCTGAGAAAGGTGGCTCAGAAAATGGCCTTATGCGCGCCAGAAAACCGTCAAAATATTTCATATACCAAACTGTATGATAATTACAATTAAGTGGAATGGCACACCTTTTTATTTGAGTATTTAAATATTATTATTATTATATGAATTACATTATATGTGTTTATATGAATTAGTTAGAACAATGCTCTATGAGAGATAATGTGAGCAGCCATGATAGAAAACGTGAGAAGACATATTCTGGGGTAACTACAATAGTAAAATAATCAACAATTTAATAATAATCAACTGCAAAATGATGTAGGTTAGGGTTATCAGAATTAAATATTTTCTTCAGAATTGTGTTCTATACACCAAAATATGTCATTTGAACACCCCTCTCCATTGATTTAAAAAAAATGCATAGTATGACACGCCCTATGTTGCACTGTTTGAATTTTATATGGAAAGAGCATTAAATTTTGCTTGAATATACGGTGTGTTGTTCCATATCCAACTCCTAACAGCTGAGAAGCACGTCTGATGCTTATGTTAGGATTATCCTGTACAATTTCATGAGTTCTGTTAATGATCTCGTCTATCCTTGCTGTGCGCACTCTTCCAGTTGGTTTTCTTTTTCCAATGCTGCCAGTTAGGGAAAAATTTCTGACACACCGACGGATTACTTTCTTAGAAGGTGATTTTGACATCTGAAAATTTGTCTTGAAAGATCTTTGAGCTGAAACTACACTTCTTCCATGCTCATAATATTGCTCAGTTATGAAACGCAGCTGTTCCACAGTCCATGCAGTCATCTTGAAGGGTTAGTTTTAACTAACACTTTTATTTTGTTTTGTATCTTATCTTGTCTTGTATTGTCAAAACCTATACAATCCTGTACAAACTTGTAACTATCCTCTTTCGAATGATGCGTATGATTTTATAAAAGGACTTATACTTTAAGAGTTACAGGGGTTTCTTTTGGGTCCCATTTCTCTGGATCACCCTTTATATAATATATATATATAAATATATATATATATATATATAAAGAACGACGCTTGTGTAGAAGAGCGTTCCGCACAAGATGAGGAGGGAGAACGAACAAATGAAAAATGAGGTACCTCCCGGGAATCGAACCCGGGATCATCCGATTGCCGGTCAGATATGCTATCCACTACACCAAGGACCTCGATCAATCAGAAGTCGTAATTCTCCTACATGCGAGCAGAAACCAATGCCCTGAGGGGGCACCTTCGCATGCCGTACATATTCCCGGAAGGTACCTCATTTTTCATTTGTTCGTTCTCCCTCCTCATCTTGTGCGGAACGCTCTTCTGCACAAGTTTCGTTCTTTACATTAATTATACTGTGTGTTGTTTGCAGTTAAAATGTGTACACACACACACACACACACACATATATATATACACACACACACACACATATATATATATATATATATATATATGGTTATTATTCGTTTTTTGACCCAGTCACACCCAGCTATAACAGCAATATATATTGAATAACCAATCAAAACTGAATAAGAAAATATATATTATCTTGTGCAAATTTGTATAAAATGTGTTTTTTTATTAAAATATATTTCCTATTTTTGGTGTGTTTTCAATATATATATATATACTGGTCAAAAAAAGAAACGCAATTTTTGAGATTTATTAATAAACATGAGGACTCAGTATATAGTAAATGATTCTTTAACATAACAAACAGTCAATAACGCGTATGGCCACCCCTAGCCACAATGCAGGCTTGGAGTCTGGCCCTCATCGACCTCAACAGTCTCTGCAGGAAAGCAACTGTCATGCTCCACTACTGCAGCATCTGAGTATCGCTCCCCTGGTCGTCTGTATACCCTGACACGGCCATCAGAATTGGACAGTCTGAAGCGAGACTCGTCAGAAAAGAGGACTTGGTTCCACATTCTTTGTGTCCAGTCACGGTGCTGATAGGCCCATTGCAGGCGTCGTTGCCTTCTTGCATCAGTGAGAAAAGGACCTCTGTAAGGCCTGCGGGATCGGAGTCCTGCATTACGGAGTCGGTTTCTGACGGTCTGGTCACTAATTCTGTTGTTGTGGATACCAGGTGTCTCTCTGGCTGTCTGACGAGCATTCCGCTGCCGATGACGCAGGTGCTGCAGTACAATGTGGCGATCCTGGCGTTGGGTCGTCACACGAGGTCGCCCACGTCTTGGCAGGTCCTGAACACTTCCTGTGGCATTGTACCGTCTAACAAGCCTAGAGATTGTGCTGGGATGCACATGCATTCGTTGTGCAACTTGGACAGCAGACATGCCTGCATCCAACATGCCCAAGGCACGACCTCTGTTGACCTCTGAGAGTCGTGGCATGCCTCAATCGCGGGAAAAAGTTTGGTTTTCTCAACTGGCAGTGTGTATTCTGTGAAGTCAAAGAAAAAATGCATGCCTTCATAAAGAATACATTCAATTTAATCTCTGTTTATTGTTTGTAACAAAATGGCGTCTTAGCTGGGATTAGTCAGGTTTAAAAACATGCACTAAGTGGCTTTAAAAGATTTGAACAAACATTTAACCATAATCTTGAAACTGTGATAATACCACTAACAACTTAAATTTTACACCATATGCAAGCTAATTGAGTTTCTTTTTTTGACCAGTATATATACTGTATATCGACTATTTGGTGAATATTTCTTATTTTTGGTGATTCTGGCTACTTCTGCGTAATTCAGTTTGTCCTGTTTTACAAATAAATCATTTTTAGCAATTGTTCGTCTGTTGAACTCTGTTCAGTTTTTTTTTTTTTGTGACGAAGTATGACGTGTCAGTTATGCATATTTGATTTTGAAGACGTGATCCGCCATATTGCCCTCGATGAAGACAAGAGTTTAGACCTTTTTCACAATCACGGAATAATTAAGACATCCGTGACCTGCCCTAAATTCAATAGTGCTTGTATTTTAAAAAAAGACCAGAAGGTCTTTAGGTGCCGTAAAAAAAATCCTAAAAATAAACGTGTGTCGTTTCAGTTTAAGGGCAGGCGAAATTTAGCGGAGTACCCATGCAAGTTTGGCACATGTTATTACATTATCATTTGTATAATTTAGGTCTCGGGGGTACGGGGGCGGAGCCCCCGTAAAGATCACGCATCACAAATTGATCGGTCCTAATGTTTTGCGGACAATTCAGTACGTGACACCGGTTAGGTCAACTGTACGCCCTTGATGATTGGTTAGATTAAGTCATGATATTTTCGTTTAAATTCGTTAGTTTAAACGAAAATGACGAGTGCAAACTTTTCTGGTTAATTTTGAGGTGTTTTGTACGAAACTGCCATCCGTTTCCTGTGCAAATGCGTAGTTTTCAAGATGACGATATCTCGAAAACTACGCATTTGCACAGGAAACGGATGGCAGATTCGTGCAGAACACCTCAAAATTGACCAGAAAAGTTTGCTCTCATTATAAAAAGAGACTGGGTCAAAAAACGAATAATTACCATATATATATATAAAACCTTTGTAATCTTTGGTTTGCTTCCGCCCGAATTGTTCATTCTGACGAAGGTCAAGCTTTTCACTCTACCTTAGACGTACAGTCCCGGGCGAGGGACGACGGGGAATAATAACTGGGTCTTACGAAACCCTTTACCGGTCTCCCCGTCGCAGTCCCTACCTCGGGGGAGGAAAATTTGTCGAAGCTTGTGAGAGCGCAATAGATTGGGTTGCGCCTTCACAAGAGGTGAGATCGTGAGTTTTAGTCCGTTGAGAAATTTTGACGGTGAGCTAGTTTCTGAAAACAAGCAAATGGCTAATCTGCTAAACGAATTTTTTACGTCAGTTTTTACAACAGAAGATATAACGAAAATCTCTACGGTCATAGACATAATACCTTTTGATAATGGTAAGACTTTAAATAATATTGTGGTGAGTGAAAGGGAGGTACTGCACTATATTTGTAAAATGAAAATGCTTAAATCACCGGGGCCGGATTCCATATATCCCATACAACTAAAAGAATGAAAAGAAAGCATTGTTGTGCCGCTAACAAAGCTTTTCTTATGGGTGCGTACCAGATAACTTCAAGTTAGCAAATGTAACACCAATTTTTAAGAAAGGTGATAAAGGTGCTGCCGGAAATTATAGGCCAATCAGCTTAACGTCTGTCGTAGGTAAGCTACTGGAATCGATAAATGGAGATCGAATAGTTGAACACTTAGAATTGCACAACTTGATTAGAAATACGGAGCACGGTGTTTTGCGAAACAAATCTTGCTTTACTAACCTTTTAGCATTTTTCCAAAGCCGTGGTTGAAGTTTACGATAGTCATCGGGCGGTAGATATAGTGTATTTAGATTTTCAAAAAGTGTTTGACACCGTACCACACAAACGACGCGTTGAAAAAAATAAGGCTCATGGGATCAGGGGTGGAGTAATAAATTGGATAGAAGAGTGGTTGCGAGGTAGGAAACAGAGGGTGGTCGTTATTGGAGCGGAGTCTTCTTGGGCTAATGTAGCGAGCGGCGTTCCTCAGGGTTCTGTATTGGGCCCCTTGCTTTTTCTCATGTACAAGGTTGCGCAAAAGTCGCGCATCATAGGAATTTTCAGTGTTGACAATATTATTTTTTTTTTTAGGTAGGGGATGGCTGCGAAATTAACAATAGACGAGAGGATGAGCTTGGTTTTAATGAATGGAATACCAGGTACTACAAATCGACGAATCGGTACGGAATTTAAATTCTGTACCGATTCATCGATTTGTTGTACTTGGTATTCCATTCATTAAAAACAAGTTCACCCTCTCGTCTATTATTAATTTCGCAGCCATCCCCTACCTAAAAGCAAAAAAAATAATATATTATAGTCAGTCCTGAAAATTCCTATGATGCGCGACTTTTGCGCCACCCTGTCTATTAACAATTTAGATGTCGGCCTAGTCAGTACAGTTTCAAAGTTTGCGGATGACACGAAGTTCGTTGGTAGGGCGATAAATGACGAAGATAGAGGTTAAATCCAGGAAGATCTGACTAAAATCGTAAATTGGTCGGGCACATGGCAGAGATTTAACGTCGATAAATGCAAAATTTTACATATAGGTTCGCGTAAGGTAATTTTGGGTATAGTATGTCAGGGAAGAAGTTGGCAAGCGTAGATCAGGAAAAAGATTTAGGAGTTATAGTCACTGGTGATTTGAAAGTAGCGAAACAAAGTATCAT
This sequence comes from Bathynomus jamesi, assembly GCA_023014485.1. Taxonomy (NCBI): domain Eukaryota; kingdom Metazoa; phylum Arthropoda; class Malacostraca; order Isopoda; family Cirolanidae; genus Bathynomus; species Bathynomus jamesi. Next base: position 290,673 of record JAJOZX010002401.1, on the reverse strand, counting down.
ACAACAGGAGTCAATAAGGCGAACAAAGTGCTAGGTTTTATAGCTAGGAATTTTGAGTACAAATGGCGCGATATTATTGTTCCTCTTTATAAGTCATTAGTTAGACCCCATTTGGAGTAAGCGAGAGTAGGAGAGTAGGAGAGTAGGAGAGTAGTATGGGCGCAAAATGGGAGAGTGCAAGAATGTACAGAAATAATGATCAATGTTGCAAAGGGGGGTATGTTGCAAAGAGGGGTATGTTGCAAAGGTGGGGTATGCTTCAAAGGGGGGAGGGGAATGTTGCAGGTGCAACAAGGGTCATGAAACTTGGAGGCGGCGTTATCCCCCAAGAGAAAGACAGGAGAAGGAGAGAAAGGAAGAGAGGTGGTCACATGGCTCCTGCCAAGTGTATAATAACACTTCAGCCGACCCGCCGTCCTCTTATAGGCCCCTAATCAGCCAGTTGGCTTAGAAGGAGCCAAGGGGGAGAGGGGAGGGGGAGGGGAGGGGTCTTCGGGGGGAGAAGGGAGGATGACCTCCCCCCAAAAGGGTTGCCTTAACCTAAGAGAGGAAGAGAAGGGAGAGACGGAGGAGGGCTTTGGAGGAGAAAGTGGGATGTCCTTACACCCCAAAGAGAAACTAAGCTAAGTCTTAACCTAAGAAGGTAGGAGCGATCTTTATTCCGCCGAAGTTTGCATCTTTATGAGGCTCCCGAAGCCAAGCGGGTCTTATATAGAGGAAGGTTGAGTTGCTAGATATCACTTTTTATTTTAATTGTTCAGGTATACATTATTTACATGAGTTGCTAGATACCACCATTTATTTTAATTCGCTGCCAAAGCAAGTGAACTTTCTCCTTAAAGAGAACTAATTATTTTAACAAAAGAAATACATTTAATCTGAATTAAATAAAACATCATTACTTCATTCTGTTTATTTAGACGAAGAAATATACATTGGAATGATAAAAAAAATAATAAACAAAATGTATAAACATCAATACAGGTGAAATACACACACACACACACACACACACACACACACTGGATTTCTACACAGCGTCATTCATATTTGAATGCGATGGCTTCAGAGGAAACTGTAGTGTCATACACATTTGAATGACGCGACAGAAACGGAAACATTAGTGTCAGTCATATATGTATGACGTGGCAGGCAATGTGATATGAAGAAACAAGATTTATTTAAACATCGTTCTATTTACTTTGACAATCCTCTACACACGATGGAATGATCAAAAAATAAAATAAAAAATGTATAAACATCAATACAGGTGAAATACACACACACACCACACACACACACACACACACACGCACAATTATATTAAATAATAAATAAAAAGGAAACTTTACGAAACTGACTTCTATTGCACAAGCAAAACTTTTAGAATATTCTTAATTACACACCTTTCATATATATATATATATATTATATATATATAATATATATATATATATATATATATATATATATATATATATATAAATAAATACAATAACGTTATATTTGCTTTCTTCCTTTCAAAGCGTCTCTGGAAGAAAAACTTTGAGCAGGTGCGTCTCACGCTAGCCACAAAAATGACCGTGAAAGGTCCTTTTGACCTAAATCCTTCCATCCAGCTAGAGAAAAACCTCTCCTGAGAGCAAATATTAATTGCATCATTGTTATTATCATAATGAAAGTTAAAACAACATAAATACGTTCATAAGCATCACGTGAATGTTTTTCATTAATCCTCTGATTAAGTAATAAGCTTCCCAATGCAACAATATATATATATATATATATATATATACACACACACACACACAGAGATAGAGAGAGGAAGTGAGGACCACGCACAGACACACACACACACAATATATAGATATAAAGAGAGAGAGAGAGTGAGATAGAGAGAGAGAGATAGAGAGAGAGAGAGACGACACACACACACACACACACATGTTGTACTATTTAAATAACATAGGAATGAATGAATACAAAAATATTTATAATTTCTTTATTATAAAATCCTCTCGATTACATTAGTAATAATAATTAACTCCTCGCCGAATTGTTCATTTTGACAAAGATCAACTTTTGACTCACCCTTAGACCTACAGTTTAACGTGGAAGCCGAACTAAGCTGCAGCACGGGCGGGGAGAAATGTCATCGTCCCTATCTCTCAACAGCACCCCAGCGTCTTAACCACTAGGGTACCCATTTATCTACCAACCCAAGCAGACCTTCATTTTCATGAGTTATTTATTCACACATTTACGCGAGAAGTCAAGCCGAATACATTAATCGAATAGTATGACAGCGAAACAATCATAATGCACAAAACAGAAATCTTGGGAAAGCTGAGTTTAGTATGGATGCAAAACATAGTAATGCACAATAATCTTCTAGATTTGATGTTTATGTCATAAGATATTACTGTGCTGTTAATGTCAGAGTAATGAAGAGTAGCGGCGCTAATTTTGTTTCCTGCGGTACTGAGCTGTGCCAATCTGATGAATATATTCCTATAACGAACTGTATCCGAAAAAAGAGGCTCAATTTAGTATGGCCGCAATGAATACATTCCTATAACGACATGCATCCGAAAAAATTGAGACTCGATTAGTAGGGGTGCAAAAAAAAATGCACATTCTGGAAAATCTTCTATAGAGATGGTTGTTGCGAGGGATATTGCATAAAGGTGTGGGTTGGAGAAAACCAAGTATGGAATGCAAATATTGCTGTGGTAGAGACTGCAAGGGACAATACGTGCATTATATCTACGGAGAGCATATAAAGACACCGTTAGTCGTCCAAAGCCTGGACCCGTTATATAGGTGTTACGATTGGTACACAAATTAGACCCGCCCAGTTATACTGACAACCAATCATTACGAACAGCCTCTCAGTCTTTTGGGGTGTAGCTTGGTAAGCGTGCATATAAAAGGAAATATTTTCAGCTGGGAGTCAGACTACCTATTTTCACCAGTGAATAAACATTCCCTCTGCCAGTGAGTAAACATTCCCTCCGTCATGAGTCAAGAACTTTACAGTTTTCCGGATTTATATCAAGACGGTGACATTGTAGCATTGTCTACAATTAATCTTTTTAACGCGATTGACCGCGATGGATTATTTCCAACGCAAACCGTTGATGATATTTGCAATGACGATCCTTACGATCCGGCGCAAGGGACTACCATAGAAATGTAAGTGTTATAACTTTAATTTTTTTGAGTCAATTATTCACAAACTGTCAGAAAGAGGATTATTTCATATATATGGAGGGATGTAGTATCTCGTCAAATACTTCATTTAGATACTCGACATTATGCTAAAATCGCAATTTTTTGTAGCAATCTTTTGCATGTTTTTTTTATAAATGTTATTCGTAATTATCTCTTAAAGGAACTTCTCTGAGTGGTTCAAAGATATCTTCACATTGTAGTACTCTTACTATATGTATACTCTGTATATGTTTTTTTTAAAAAAGATTCAGTATAAACATTATTCTTTCTCCCTTAAGATCCGATGAGGATTTGTCACGTGTTATACAATCTTTTGAAGAACCTCGTGTCATGGATCTGAATACGGAGGATTTACCGAGCAGTCAGCCCAACGAATGTCACATCATTAACGAAATAATGTGTGTTTTTTGTATGATCTTTTTCGGAGGGAAGACAATCTATTTTCATCAATTTATTAAATGAAAGAAATCAGTACAATAACCATCTTAAACTACAGAATATACAAACTAACATTACAAATATATATATATATATACACACACACACGAACAAAACATCATACTATACAACGAGTACGCACAATTGGAAAACGGCTTTTTATCTGTCTGCATACCATTTATAAATTTTTAAAAATTTATAAATTCTTTACCACGTGACATATGCATGAGAAATGAAATGCAGTACATTCCACAAGTATTACTAAAATATCCTTGTAATCGGAATGGGTTCCATACAACTTCGGGAATATGTAACTGATCGAGAAATTTTACAATAACAGGGTCACTCCAGGGTTGTGTCCCGAGTGAATCAAAATAGTACAGGCGGTCCCTATCTTTAAAATAGATTGCAAACCAATGAATCCCTTCATTACCAATGACATCTGTGCTCACAATAAGACTACCGCATTCTTGCGTAGTTGGCAAACTCAATGTTTCAGTCTTCGCAAACACGCCGATAAATTTGGAACGTGTGATTCGTTCACTATTTATACTCTCTGAAGTTTATTAGCATCCATTTTAAAAGTCAGTGATAACGCCCCTAAATCTATCTACTTCTATTAGGGCCTGCGACTCGAGGTATACTAGTACACTAATAGGCGCGTCTATAGGCTTGGTGAATTCCAACCTCACTGAGATGTTTCCGTTCTGTTGTGGATTTAAATGCGTATTTACGCTGGCAGATAAGTCAAGCGTAATGTCAAATGGATAAAGGTTAAATTGATCAATGAATTCTTTCTGCGTTACCCCATTACCGAGCTCATCACAATCACCAGCAATATGGGTCAGATTACTCGCGCGTAAAGCGGTAACACAGCGTCTGATGAATAGTCCGTATTCAATGTTCCTCCCAACGCAATGCCATTATCGTATAGAGTTATATTTTTAAGTCCGAAATTCTCGAATTTAAAGGCACTCTTTTTATATTTTCCATTCACCGAAGCATGGTTCTGCATTCCGATTAATATCCTTTTAGGAAGATTTCCCAGGGCGATGTTTTCTATCTGTTCGATGCCAACCCTGCAGGCACCGTATATAGTTTGATTTGTACTCTGTTAATAGGGTATTTCTGTAGCGTTTAGTAAATTTTTCTCAATTTCTAGTTGTTTTGGTGAACTTAATTTCACTCGCCGTACGCGGAGGTATGTCTCCATAATGTGAACCACAACGGGTTTTGCTCCCTCTTCTTGATCAGCATCCAGATTTAAGCAGATCTCAGGACTCGTGCGGGTGAGCTTTATTTTCATATCCACCCCATTCACAAGCAACTTCTCCTGGAATGTGAAATCTGTATGCAGACGACCAAAACACTCGTATATCTTCTTTTTAGAATTTTTAAATTTGTCCTTTATACTACTTTCGTCTTTAGTTTGATAATATCCCTCGGCACTTAAAAATAGCCTTCGCTTCTTTGGAAAAGTTGAGGACATTTTCCAGATAGGCTCGTAGGTGATAGTACCCCGTGCCTGCCGATATGTTGACCTGATTTAAATATACGTCACACTGGTTGAATATGGAGTGCAGAAAGTTTGTTTCAGGGTATACAGCATATTTGTCATCGCAGTCCGTTCCATCAGAATGGGCTATACGTAGTTTAGCGTACATGTGCACACAGCTTGGATCAAAAAAGTAAGGGCCTGAGCTGGGTATCACGAATTCTATAGGAGCACTCGGGGAACTAATTGTGTTTAAAGGGTTAATTGTAATAAAGTCACTGTGTTCAATAGAAACTTGAGTTGGGCATCTCAAAGAGGGAAGCTCCGATTTACAGCATTGTGAACTACACGGATGGATGAAGCGTGCCATGACGAGTTAGAAATAGTGCCTCCTCTCTCGACAAGTAGTAAACAAACTATGATTCATGAGATCAATGTCCTTAGCTTATATCAGTCAAAAAAATGGTCAACCATAGGTTTCATTCGCTTAACACTTCTTTTTTGATATCCTTTTACGTTTAATGCCACGTGGTGGTAATCCCTTCTTCCGGCCAGTCCTCTTCTTCTTCCCACCACCACGCATTTTTCTCTTTGCATCTTTGACGATTTCATCCCGTGTACGTTTTAAATGTTTTTTTAGAGCTTCTTTAGGTTTAGCCCCAGCCAATATGTCTTCTGCAGTGTTAAGACCTGATTGTAGCGCTTTCCTTCCGAGGTATCTGGCACCCCTCTTCAGCAAAGGAACAGCCGTACGTAGTATGGTTGAAAAAATGGACCCAAGTCCACTACCACGCTGGTATCTCACCCCTCGATAGACGGTGAAAGGCTTTCTGTCCATTATAACTCAGTGCGTCGAAAGTGCAGCTTCACTGTTAAGCTCCCGTCACCGAATGGGAAATTTTTACCCTCAATCGTTCTTATATATATTGAGATATTGGTTATTAGATTAGTTGCAACATTCACATAATGGGGTCTGTCATATGTAATACTCAAACTCCTTCCTCTATGGTTGGGAATGTGAGCTATGCGCAGCAGGCGTGCCTGGGTATCCCCAACAAACTGGTGCTCAACTATATTGCTGTAAATATAGCACATGTCTGGGGGCTGAGAGCATTCATCCAATTTCTCCATCTTCAATTGATACACTAAGCTGAACAAGTCATGCTGTGCCTCGTGAAAGGTATCTCTTTGGAAGGCTGGTTATAATTTTGAACACTCTTCCGTCTTTAATATTTCTGTTAGCCTTTGATTTTAGGATTAGAGTATGTGCGAGGTTTCCTTTGTTTATGATTTCGTATATTAAATCATTCGTAAGATTTGAGTTTTTTAAACTTACGTTTAAGTCTCTCACAACATCCTCAGCCGAACCATAACGGCTCGGACCTAGTGTTACTTCTGTACTGTTAAACCGTGCAACCTCAGTCCGGGCGATACGTATAGTTTCATCCCGAGTTAACCCGGCTTTTGAGCACTCATTACAATCTCTAACAATCGTAAAAACGGTATCTTTATAATCAACATTTAAAAAGAGGGTGTCCAGCTGAATTTCACATATCCCCACCTCATACAAATCAAGACACAATTCAATGGATCCGTGGAGCTCTGTTACATAGTTGGCTAGTGTGTTGTTAGGATGTACAGACAGGGACGAGGAGGACGGGAGTGTGACGTAGAAATGGTTAGTAGCCATGTTGCATACTATTTAAACTTCATTATTGCAGCAGCTTTTATAGAGGTGTTGAAGCTTTCTGGGTAACCTAGCCATTTCATCAGGTACATTTTTCTCTTTCCTGAACCTTTGCTTCCTAAAATTTTCTCATTTTAAACACATTTTTTCCTAAATTAAATGCCAGTTTCTGCAGCTCCTCGCGGTAAAAGCTTCCTGAGATTTCTTTCCCATTCAAATCTTCAACGTAATACATCATTTTCTCACCTTTAGATCTCATAGCCTTAACTTTAAAAATCTCACGTGTCCATCCTTGCTCAAAAACCTTTGCGAACTTATTTCCCGACCCGAACGCGACAGCCTTACATAATCATTGATTTTGAAACGCGCAGAGTGTGGTGGTGGTGTTCCATTTCTTCTCACCTCTGGGTGCGTACCTCTTTCTAAAACTCGTTAAGTGTTGTCCCAATCGTGCGATGGTGTGAGCGGTTGTAGGATGAGGCCAATGATTCCAGAACTTCTAGAAATCTGTATGTGTTTTTATGTGTAAAATAGCGGTGCATGCGTTCCTTTATGGTACGTTGAACTCTTTCAGCTAAAGAAGCCTTATGTATAGAATTGGTAGTGTAATAGCTGATATTAAACTCTGTCAACATGTTCTGAAAAGCACGGCCTATAAATTCCTTCCCCATATCCGTACAAAAATAGCCAGGAACCCTGTTTTCTTTTAACATCAGCGTTTTGGTGGCTTTAGCAACTGTTTCAGGTGATTTATTTTTCAGAGGAATTAGCCACAGATATCTAGAGAATACATCTATTATGAATAGAATGTAGCGGTAACCATCGTTATACACAGAATATCTTTGCATGTCTGTTAAATCTGCTTGCCAAATAGAGTCAATCGAGCAGCTGTTGTCTTGGCTGTTTTAAACCTTTTTCTCACAGGCTTATGAAGTGTATAAGCGTCCTGCTCCCGCAAAAATCTCTCAACATCTTTTTTTCCTACTCCGTAAACACTTCTGTACAGTCTATCTACGCCTCCGTAGGAGGCTGGGTTAGAAATGTCATAATACGTCTTCTTAATATGTTAGCCATTTGCGTATTTTAGAGGCACGTGGGTAGGGTTGACCGTTGTTTAACCTCTTCTTTCTCCTCTTCAAAGATGTTACCGCCGGGGTGATGGCGTCTTCAATTGTGTCACGTGCGTCGCATGTTCCAAGTCTTTTAACCTGTTCAGATTTCCTATCATGTTTTGGGGACATTTATTTGTTGTAGTCTTGCTTTAATATGCTTCCATCCTGATGGTGAGGGCCTATCCCACTTTCTCACCAGATCATGGACAATGTCTACGATATTCGATCCCTGTACCTTTGATCCTTCCACAATGATCTCGCCTGTATCGGTCCATTGTATGCGGGTCCTCATTCAATAGATTATAAAGACTTAAACCTTTATTCCTCAATGTATGTGGGAGGGTGCTTTTTAATACATGCTCGATGTCTGTGTGGGACCCTTAATCTTTGGTTGGTCAGCTGTATCGTCGGGACAGGTCCTATGTCACCATGTCCATCGTTCCCTGTGCTGTGCCTAATAACCACGGGAATCTCTGTCGGGTTCTTATAATTTTCGTACTCGTGAAGAAATTTCTGCAGAGCTTCTTGGTATAAGATTCTTTTCTCATCAGGTGTTTTTTCACTGTTTAATAGGGCTAGCAATTCGCTTTCCATTCTTTTAAGCCTGCTTTTACGGGGATCTAGATCCGTGTCTGGATTCCTTTGCAGTGAAGCATACACCTCGTGTGGAATCACTACCACTTTCTTCATTATATTAATCTAGTCAGTAAAGGACCCAAAACTGAAAATAAGATGGGAGGAATGACCCTCCTCTTTGTACAATAATTCGTTTTTTCTTCCCTACAGTTTGACTTTTACGAGCGAGTGCACGTATTATGTTCTTGTAACGGCGTAGGCGAGCCTTCTGAGGTGGTTTCATTGATACATTGCAATTTATAACGTTAAGACAGATTTCACAGATGCATTTTAAAAAGTCGGAGTCGATATTTTTAATAAACATCGCTGCATTGCCCGGGGCAGTCGATGATAGATTTTTATTAATTCTGTATTTCTTTAGCCTCTTTGTCATTCTGGAATATACACCGTTTCAGGCTCGTTTGGAAATATATTCGTTCTTAGAAGCACCCTAAACGTGTTTCGCGGATGAAGGTCGCAAAGCAAATATCCGTAACGCGGGCTTGTAGCTTCTTTATAAACTTCCAAAAACTCCTTACGCTGATTCGGGAACATTTGATTGGCTAATACCCCAATTTGTGATACATCTCTACGTTGCGCGAATAAGACTAGATATTGTGTATTTAACGATACATCGCGCATGTATCTATTTTTGAAAAATAGATTCTGATTGATGAAGAACACGCTTATGTTAAGATGGTGAGAATACTGTAAATGTCTCGGCAAACGTTTTATCCATCTCCACATGAGATCGTCAATTACAATGACTGTATGTTCATTTCCCTTTAACGAATTAACATCATATACACCTTTGTGGAACAAAATAACATCTTGGTACTCGTTGAACACTGATTGATACGTCGAATAGCACCATCTAACTTTATGCACAAATTTTGAGAACATCTCTCCCTTTTCTTTAATGATTTTAAGCATAAACACAGTTTTACCACATCCTGTAGGTCCAGATATAATACATGTGGATGGGCTCGTGAACCTGAATTTTTCTACAGAGTCCATTTCTAACACGTCACACTCCTAAGTGGGTCATTTACAAAATATTAAAAATTTTGAGTGCTGCTCCTTATATTTTGTTTTCTTCTTCCACAGAACCGTGAATGACGATGAGGTACAGCACCCCATCATCGATATTACGGATGACCCCGACGACAGTGTAGTTGTGATCACAGAATCCTTCCCCGCCGACGAATCCTCACCAGCGATACCTGTAGCACGCGACAATTCAAAGCGAAGGCATGATGAAGAGCCCTCCACGTCAGGTATAAAGCGCGCCAGGGTTGAGCCGGTTGTTAGACCACCAATAGTAGAGCCCCAACCCTCTACGTCTTACGACACAATCCCCACAATAGTAACTTCCTCAAATAAAAATATATCTCCTAACTGCTGTTCAAATCCTTGTACATTCTCCGCAGCAGCTTCTCGCTCTGTTGAGGATGGCATAACATTCGAGTTGGTGCGTACCGATACCCCCACCCCAGTCTTGACTAGAAATCAGTATATAGTCAGGGTTGATCCTAGATCCGTGTACAGCAATGGTGTTGAACACGGATTACGGCGCATAGTTGAGCGTATTGTAGAATTTGCTCTTCAGATTCGCGACGAACGTGAAGTCAGAACGATGCTGTCTTTTGGATTTGGGTCAGATGACGGAGATGTAGATGATTTTTGGGTAGTAATACCCTTCAGACGTTTGGCAGCTGAAGATATAGAGTATATATTAGGCCGTGTAACACAGGCCTCTCAAAGTAGTATAGCCTTCAATATGGAGAACCTCACGGTAAATATTCACCGTGTATACCGTGTTGCGGGCCATAGCGCCACACCTTATACTCTTAACTTCAATTCTCAGGCTATTTTTAGACGGCATATAAACGTCGATCGTGGTTGCGGCTTTATAGCAGTGGTTTTAGCACGTATCTCCGTGTACTAAATACACGGACCCAAAAAATTTGGTTGCCTACGGTAGTGGAGCGTGCCCGTAAACTAGCTGTAGACTGTAAACTTGAGTTTGACTGTGCTATGGGTCCTGAAGAACTGAGAACGGTAGAACAGGAAATGAATGGTCGTATAGCTGTATTTGGAATGGATGATCGTCGTGGGACTGTGTATGTTTTTAAAAGCAGTCGAGAGATCGTACAAAGCCTCTACTTATTTTAGGACTCTCAGGGACAACGTATCTCCCCATCCGTAATATAAAGGATCTTTACGCGAGTTATGATAAAAGTCGGAAATATGGACGACATCATGATTTGTGTAAAGGATGAATCGAGTTTGCGGATGATATCGTGAAACATTGTAAAGATTGCCACTTGGTATGTGAGCGGTGTAAAAGTTCCAAATGTGAAAGCCGTGTAGTTGAAGCTGAGAAGAGGGACTGTGATGTGTGTAGACGCACATTTTTCAATAATAACTGTTTTGAGCTCCATAAATCAATTGGCACGTGCAGGAAAATGAAAATCTGTGAATGTGGTATGTTTCATATGATGGATAATTGGGGGAATTTCAAGCATAAATGTTATGAAATTCACTGTCCTATATGCCATCAGAAATATAAGGCGGATGGACTAAAGCATGTATGTTATATGAAAGATGCTAAGCCTAAAAATAACCCTTGTATAACTGTTCACTACGATATAGAAACATACACGAACGCAGAAACCAAAGAGGTTATTCCACATTTACTTGTAAGCCAGACTATCTGTGATGAGTGTATGGAGGTCGAGTGTGATAAGTGTCACAAATGCGGTAAACGTACAAACGTTTTCAAAACGAGTGCTTACGATAGCCCTGTGAAACTCTTTGTGTCCTATATTGTCGAGCTAGCGGACAAGTTCAAAAAAATGACTGCATATTCTCGCCCATAACGGGGAAAAATTTGACACAGTTCCTTTATAAGGAGTTCCTTGAGCACGAGTCATCTGAGATATTTACAGGTGACCCCTTCAAAAGAGGCAACAAGCTAATACAGATGCAAATAAGAGGCAATGTGCAGTTTAAAGACACTTTATTATTCACACCTTGTAAATTAGCAAAGCTACCCAAGGTGATGGGTGTAGCTGCTGAAGTTTCTAAAGGATATTTCCCTTACACATTCCTCACTAGCGAAACTTTAAATTACGTAGGACTACCTCCACCCAAACATTACTTTAACTATGAATGTATGAGTACAGATGAACGTGAAGATTTTGACCGATACTACAACAATTTTAATAAATCTAGTACTTATAATATAGCTGATGAATGTGAGCGTTATCGCGTGAATGATGTGCGCATGCTTAGAGTATGCTTCCAGGCCTTTAGAAGGATGTACATAGGTCGCTTCAAATGCGATCCGTTGCAAGTCGCAACCAACATCGCCTCATTATGTTTTACGGCGTTCAAGAATAACTTCATTCCTAAAGACACCTTAGCCGTTATTCACAGAAACAGTCCCCGCAGTTATGGGCACAAGGCTATTTACTGGCTCATACACCTACAGCAGCAGACAGGTGTATACATAAAGCATGCCTGCAACACGGGTGAAGTACCGTTAAGATTAATGGTCGTGTTTTTTGGGTTGATGGACTAAGTGATAACCGTGCCACTGGCGAGAAGACTGTGTACTCCTTTAACGGTTGATGGTGGCACGGATGCCCCCGTTTTGAGTGTGGAATCGCAGGAGATATCCACGGTAGATCTCCTACCGACTGTCTTGCGTGGACCCGCACCCGCGATCAACTTATAGGATCCCAGTTCACTCACAAAGTCTTGTGGGAGCATGAGTATGATGCACGGATGGAGACAGAAGGACAGTACCGTGAAGAAATAAACACGATCAAGCGTTCAATGGTGCTGGATCCTCTCAAATGCGGTGACAGCTTGTTCGGAGGGCGTACAAATACCTTCAAGCTATACTTTCCGCCTACGGAGGGTGTGAAACTCCATTACTACGACTTCTGTTCTTTATACTCCTACGTGATGAAGAACAATCCATACCCCGTTGGTGCGCCTGAGAAACTGGTGGGGCCTGACCTACCCTCCATCAACGAGTTCTCAAGAAATTTGAACGGGTACTATTTCGGCCTTTCCTTCGTAGACGTACTCCCCACTCGCAATTTATGGATGCCAATCTTGTCCGTCGTTATCAATCACAAGCTCATATTTCCCTTGTGCGTGAAGTGCGCAGAAGAGAACAATGGTGATTGTAACCATACAACCCACCAGCGTAGGATTAGAGGGGTATATACAAGTCCAGACCTGGATCTAGCTGTTCGCCATGGCTACAGCATATTGAAGATACATGAGGTGTGGAGGTTTCAGAAGCTACCCAACCTTTTCACGCCATATATAAACGCTTTTTTGAAAGATAAGGTCGAAGCTTCAGGGTATCCGCGAGGAGTTGATACCGAAGATGAAAAGTCGGCCTATATTTAACGTTACCGTGACCGTGAAGGTATACAGCTTGACCGTTCCCAAATTGTAAAGAACCCTGGCAAGCGCTTTAGTGCAAAGTTGTGTCTAAACAGTCTTTGGGGAAAATTTACACAGAATACTGGCAAAGGGAACGTTCATTTGGCACAAAGTTGTAGTGAAGTCTGGGATTATGCCAATGCTCCCGATAAAGAGGTCATGGAGATCATGAATGTAGGTAATACTTACATAATAAAATACAACAACACCGAATTGGCCACAGATACCTCACGGGTTACTAACATACCTGTAGCCAGCTTCACAACAGCCTACGCACGCATCAAACTTTGGGACTTATTGCATTCTTTTGAGCGGAGAGTATTGTACGCTGATACAGATAGTGTGATATTCACAGAGAGGGAGGGTGAATACATGCCTCCTATTGGTGAATTCCTCGGAGAGTTGACTGACGAGATCAAGGATGAGTATAGAGACACCGCATACGCCGACTCTTTTGTTTCAACAGGACCAAAAACTTATGGGGTAGGGGTAGGGTTGCCAACGCCATGAAGTTTGAAAAAAGGACAAGAACATCAATTCCAATATACTGTTTACAGGGTCAGGGAAAGAAGTAAAATTTTATTTATAATTTATTACAATTTATACTGCATGCTTTTTTATCACATTTTTTCTTAAAGGAAATATTTTTATTGATATACAGATATTGACCCATTGAGTCACGCATTGACAAAGTTTATGGTAACTTAATATTTATTTATTTTTAAATTTATACTTTACTTGATTTTTTTTGCAGACTTCAGTAAAAGAGTATCATTTTTTATTTTTTTCGCAAAACCCAAACAATTATCCCTTAAATTGAAATAAACAAAATGCTCACTTTTTACTCGTTCAACCGAACATAGGTTTCTATCATCCCGCCATTTAGCGTTCATCACACTGAAAATTCTTTCGCAATATGCATACGTTCTAGAAATAGATAAAACAAAAGATACTACATACTTTGAAAATATTCACAAATTTGAAATCACTGTTTCAATAGCAGGTGCCATTTGCTGCCTGTGTTTGTACAATCCGTAAAAAGTTTAGAACTTGAAATCGTTTCAAAATTGTTTCGAATTAATTAAAGCTCTTCAAAAAGATCATTCATATTTAAATTTAGTTTTTCGTTTAATTTTAAACCTTCAACTACTTCAATAAAGTGCTGATACTGCGGGCATGAATTGTCAACGAAACAAAGATTTGATAGTTTTCCATAAATCGTATTTTTGTCAAAATCGAACCTCTGTTCTAAATATGTTATTGCAGAATTATAAAATACTTTGAAGTCTTCTATAATCTTTTTATTTTCTTTAGCATCCAAACATTTAAGTGAAGAAATGAGCTTATAAAATGTTACTCGACTTAAGACTTTATAATTATTTCCTTTTAAACAAAAGTTTTGTACAAAACTGTTGTTTGGAACAAGATTGTTATCAGAAAAGGACAAATGGCGTCCTTTCCGAACTCAATAAAGGACAAGGACAAAAAATCTACAAAAAAGGATTGTCCTTTTCAAAAATGGACGGTTGGCAACCCTAGGTACGGGTGAGGGTGGGGGAGGATATGAATATATCGTGAAGACAAAGGGTATCACGCTCAACCGTGCTAATCGGCGGGTCGTTAACTTTGAATCGTTGAAGGATCTAGTGTGCTCGGACGATGATGAGGGCGATCGGCCACCCCAACTAACTGTAGGCACCCGCAGTTTTCGGGCGCAGAAGGTGGGGGGCGTGAAGGAACTTAGGGGTACAAAGGTGTGCCGTAACACCTATAGGAAATGTTACCAGTTACCTGGCACCTATGATACCGTACCCTTTGGATACCATAATCTTTGATGCGTCTATTGTTAACTTATTTATTACACGTATTTGTAAATATATATACACACCTTGAATATTTCGTTTATTAAATAAATCGTGTTTCAATTAGCGTTTCAATTTCTCCTTTGTGTGTGTGTGTATGTGTGTGTATGTGTGTGTGTGTGTGTACACAGGAGAAAGTTCTAAGCTCCGCCCAGCGTGTGTACAGGTGAAAGTTCTGAGCTCCGCCCCCTGTATGATCGGTCACGTGACTCCTGCTACTACCTGGGCGTCCCTGCTTGCTCAGTTGATTGCAGTAAGCCCTGGACATCAGACGTGTATTCTCCCGCGGAGACAGAAAATAGTAATGGCTACCTTTAATATTGCTTGTTCGACGTTTATGAAATGGTATTCTGCAAAGTGTCAAGATGTAGTGGATACTGAAAAACTCCGTATTCCACCCTCCTTTGACGCTTTTAAGGTTACATTGAATCGTGCGAAGGAGCAAGATGTACAAATACTCTATGGCTATTCTGGTGAGAGCGTTGTAGGATTTCGTTGGACAAGTGATGTATTGAACTATGTTGTAGGACTAAACTTTATAAAGGCTCACATATACCGTGAAGTAAAAGAAACAACACATTCAGAAGATAAACAGCGATTATGGATAGTGAGTCTTGTTGATGAATGGTCTGACAAGCGTTATTATGTCATGTTGCATCATACCGAGTACTCGTATCCTGCGTCTGAAAATGTAAATCTCGTCATCATGGAGAATCTTAAGGATTTCTATCACTATATTAATATATATCATGACGAAGTTTGTAGTGAGGTTGTGGCTAATGCCCTGTGTGAGTTTTTAACAGACTTTAGAGACGAGCATCGCTTGTTAAACAAAAAGGAAAAATATGGGCACGTGTTCCTCTCAAATAGTGCGCCGGAATGTGAAGATGTTTAGTTTGTGGAAATGGTGAGTGGTAAAACATTAAAGCCGTTATAAAATGTGTTTAGTTCGTGAAAATTACCCTGAAGGAAAATGCCTGGTGCGTATTCGGGGAAGAAGTGGGAGTGATAAAACATTAAAACCGAAATTAATTCTTGTATCGGAAAATTTCTCAAAACACCTGCCCAATATAATGGGATACAACGATTCATGTTGGATCAGCGCCGTACACGTTTCATTAGATTATGGTGCGACTCACTCCTCCCGTCGAACCGTCGCGTTGCATGTGCCTCATAGTTATCTCAGAGCTTGAGCCGAGTGGACGTGCGCTCCTGGAATACGATGGAACTTCCTTTGAGCAGCATGTCGTAACCATGAAGTTTGCATGCAGAAATCTTTTGTAAAATAAGTGCAGAAATTTTAGTGTTAAGATTTCGTTGTGTACATCTCTGAAAGAAAGGTGGTTTTGCTTATAAATATTCATGAACGAATAAATCAGAAATGTTTCAGATTGTTTAACGTTTGTTCTATCCTAATTCAGATTCTCAGGGAAGTAATAAAGCCGAACCACGTTGGGACAGAGGTTTATCACCGAGACCCGGCCCAAAAGGAAGGGCAATCCAACGGATTTGGGTGTATATGCGAAATGGTTGGGTTCCTCTTTCGTGGGTCGGAAAAGTTGTGGATTCGTTTTCGCGGGATGGTGCGACTTTTGTAAGGCAGATTCGAAGACGCTTGATAAAATTGAACCACGACGTGAGTCATAAAATTGGGACTTCGAATCTGTTAACTTTGTTTAAATGTATTCCCGGGAAAAGGAGGAGTTTATGCTTGGAAGTCGGGTCCAGCTCCAATCAGGGGCACAGGATTCCTGGGAAACTTAGTGAAGACTCTTTCTTCTCTTATGTATGGGTAATAGATTTCCGGGGGACGGCCTTGAGAGAAACAAATAGTATGATAGGTTTTCAAAATACTAGAAGGCGTGTTCCTTAAGAATTGTAAGGTAAATTTAAAATTGTTAAGTCAGTTGGTAGTCATACTCCTTGAAATTAACTGTGGCTAAATAAACTCTATTAGACTTGTGGTGTAAGAAAAAATCTAGAAGTCTCATGATTGTAATTAAGAACTTCTATTGCATTTCATTCATTTACGTGAAACTTGTGTATAAGAATTTCATTGTTAGCGACCGGAAAACGAGAACTTAGGTAGAAGATCTGAACCACTGTTAGTTAACAGACCAAACATTTTGTGAAATTTAAATTAAATTAAGTTGGTCGAAAGTAAATGCTAAACGGTACATCTGTGCCTATTTTGCATGACCCGTCTATTGGCTGACGAAGGGAGCCACTGTATTGGGCGGATTTTCACGTAGTTGTATGCGAGCGATAAGTCTATGGTCTTTACGTAGAACAAGTGAGAGTAACGGTATACCTCCATCGTAAGTAACCCATCTCTTCAATTCTCTTGGTCGATTTTGACCACTTCATTTCTCGTTATTTGTTTTGTTGCACTAAAATATAAAACCCCTCTATATAAATGACTTAAATTAAGATAACTGAACTTTTTCTTTGGATTTATAATTGAATTGTATTTCACGGAAAATTGGTAAATTTAAAAACGATTTAAATTCAGATAACTGTGAACTTTGTCTTTGAATTTAAAATTGGATTGCATTGTACGAAAATTTATAAATTTACTTCAGAATAAGTTTCTAAATTCATGTACTGTTTCGAGTGACATTTAATAAACTTTCTAAGAGGGTGTGTGTTGTTTTAGATACCTTGCAATAGGCCTCTCTTGTAAGCTGAGGGTCAATTAACATTCAAAGATTGAAATTCAAAGTAGGCTTTCAGTAAGCTGAAGGGAACTTACGCCTATCAATTTAAAGGGCCATCCGTCTGGATAGGTCGAGTCATCCTGAACGCAAAGGAAACGCGCGTAAGAAATAATTTGAAATAGAATTAAAGGGTAGCGCCCCACTTAAAGGGTGTCAGTGAAGTGAATTAACATAATTAAAAGGGTGTCCAGCACCATAAATAAATAAACGGGTTGGGCACTACATAAGTGGTGTCAGAAGTTGCAAAAGAAATAAAGGTGCGCAGTACCTAAGTGAAAGAGTTGCGCACAACAAGCATTCTCAACGCCGTGTACGATGTGTGCGTGACGAAGTCGTTGCGCGTGTTCAGGCGTAAATCCGGTGCCGTTAACTATGTACTGGAAACGGATTGTAGACAAACAAACAAACGGAATGTTGTTTATTTAAGTGTCGAGGAGATGAATAGAATCTTCGTGATAGTTGAGAAGTGGAGTGAGGATCGTTATAAAATTCCTACAGGTGTAGGTACAAGAGAACAGATTAGTGACGCCCCCTCATATGCCATTGTTTGTACGTTGTGTATAAATAACGATCGGCCAAGCATTGATATACGGTTGATGTAGAAGAATGCTTCTGATAATAACGCTCTTCATCCTACACGAAACCGCTTCATCCTCGACAGAATATTTGAAATCGTAGGATTCCGCAAGCTGAAACCTATATTAGACGCGCGTGTTACGGATATGCTTTATTTTGATACGGTTCTTCAATACGCATACACCGCTCTGCTCGATGGGTTTACCGAGTGTAGGGTTGAACAAGGTGAGAATGGTCTAGAGCTGGATACTTATTTAAAAAGTTTAGACTCTTTGAAATATCATGAACTTTGGTACAAAGCACTTGAGCGGTACAGGGCTGAGCTCACCTACACCGTTCACCCTGAAGAACTATTTCTTTATATAATGAGAAGCTGTCGTAACGACTTAGAAGATTATTTCAACTGTCACTATGCATTGTGAAGAAGAGTTCACGATTGAAAAGCTCGCGTCGGTAGAAATAAACCCTCGATTGGAAAGGCGTGTTTATAAACTTATATTTGACGTTGTGGATAACGATTAACTCTGTGTGCGTGCTTTTGATTGTATTCTAGCCGTGTTTAAAGATAACTTACCAACCGGTTGTAAAGTGGGCACAAAAATAGTACTGAACGATATGAAGGCCCTTTACATACAGTACAGATTTTCCTATACCTTAAGCGGTGAAATATTATTAAACCGCCTATACTGCGTAATGCAGAGCAATAACGATGTAATTGTAGACTCGATTAAGTGCGAGTTTAGTAATGTACTTATATATATTTAACATAATTGTGTATATACACTTCTCCTGTACTGCTATATTGATGGTTATACAATTTCTTATTTTTTATTTTGTGCGGTAGAAGATAAAGTGTATGTATTTATTTATTTAACATAATTGTGTGTGTGTGTGTGTGTGTGTGTGTGTGTGTGTGTGTGTGTGTGTGTATTTCTGCTATATTGATGGTTATATTATTTCTTATTTTTTATTTTTATAATTTTGTTTTTTGATCATTCCAATGTATATTTATTTCCTATATATTTCCATAATATAATTGTGTGTATATACTGTATATATTTCTCCTGTACTGCTATGGTGATGGCTATATTATTTCTTATTTTTTATTTTTTTATTTTGTTTTTTGAGCCTTCCAATGTATATTTATTTCCTATATATTTCCATAATATAATTGTGCGTGTATATATATATATTATATATATATATAGCTGTTAACCCCCCCTTTATGGCCCTGAGTCGGTTCGGAATCGACGGGGGTTCTAGTTAGGAGGCAAGCAACGGATGTTTCTTCTTTATACTTTTCTATAATTCTTTTCGGTCGCCTTAAATGGTGGGTCGCCACTCTGTTAAACCCTTGGCTACAGACTCGCCAGACTGTTATGCCAATATCTTCTATGGTGCTTGGGTTGTCTCTTAATTTGGGCAAAGGGTCGCCAATTTTTAATTCTTCTCTTTTATAATACTCTGATCCTTTCTCGTATACTAAAATTATCGACTTTTCTTTTATAACTTGTCGACTTGACTAAGTTCTGAAGAGAGCACGGCTCGAAGGAAAAGATAAAAACTTTCTCTTACATTTAGTTTACTTCTAAAAATGTACAGTTAGTTCTCTGAATTTACAAGGGTAGAGGTTCGACCTCTTTCGACCATGGCTCAGGCCGGAATCTAAAAATATTAAGAAGGCAAGGGGCCTCTGCCCCGTCCTAATGAGGTGCTAATATGAAGTCTAATGCAGAAGAGCCTTAAATGAAGTGGTCCTAATTTTACAAGTACATGTATAATATAGCTTAAATGTTTTGGGGGAGGACAGTTGAAGGTTAAATTTCCCCCTTTTTTTAAACACATCAGATGTTTTTGAATGATTGCAAATAAGAATTTAAAAAATAAAAATAAAAACTAATTTGTATTTTTCGCCGAGTCTATATTTATGAAGGCGATATCATTTCGTAATAGTACACAAGTACAAATTAAGTACATGACTGAGTACGTATTAATTTTGGTTCATTACAATTACGATTACAATTACCAATTAATTCATATTCACTTGTTGTTTAATTACACTTCTATTAAAGTACATTCTTACATTATAAATTAAATCATTACATTTAATTACAGTTTCACTGAAGTACATTACAAGTTATTGTTAATTACAGTTAATTACAATTAAACAGTTACTATAACTTTGTTTTGTTTTTACAGTGTTTCTTATTAATAGACAATTAAGATGTTAAATATAATACAAAGTACATGGCACTTACGAGATAATTTATTAACGAAATAATATGTTATAATGTTATAAATTTGAAATCAGAGCGAACGGAGGTATTTTATCTTTGAGGCGCTCGAATCTGCCAGTCAGCGGAATTCGATTTACTTACCAAGCATCTATGAATATCTTGCGAGGGTTGAACGCACTTGAAAGTAAAAAATAATACGAGAACGTATTTTTTCGTTTTCGAACGAAGGCCTAAAGTTTCGTGCTTCACAAATTGACACGAGTAAACATAGACTGATAAGTTGATAGGGCATAAGTAGACAATAGGTAGATGAATGAATAAGTAATAAAATTAATAAAGGATAGCGGTCAAGAAAGAACATGAATGTAAGAATGAGTATGGTTGAATAATGAGTATGGTTGAATAATGATATTTATACTACATAACACCACAACATTATTACTAAAGAATTTACCATACATTGAATACGGAAGATGTCCAAATACTAAGAACGTGATTCAGTGTACAAAGTATAGGAAACGTAAAGAGAACGAAGTTATTTTGTGACGTCATAGTGTATAAGTCATTATTAGAAAAGATGAATTAGAGAAATACAGTAATGAATAAA
Organism: Bathynomus jamesi; assembly: GCA_023014485.1. Classification (NCBI taxonomy): domain Eukaryota; kingdom Metazoa; phylum Arthropoda; class Malacostraca; order Isopoda; family Cirolanidae; genus Bathynomus; species Bathynomus jamesi. The sequence continues at coordinate 269,626 of JAJOZX010002401.1, read as the reverse complement.
GAAGTATAAATCATTATTAGAAAGATTTACAAGAACGAATTAGAGACAGAGTGGGTAGTAATGACTAAGAAGTACAACTACGGGTTCCAATCCTGTTACATGCAATGTGTATGCATAATCTAGGGTCGAGGGTGAGATGCAAGCCAATTCGTAATTAATTATAATAACTTCTATAACAAATGGAAAATGGATACGACTAAACCATAGATATGGTAGATCGTAGGGTTGTGACACGAACAAAAATAGGAAGCTACAAGTAAAATTATTATCCAAACTCGCGTTAAGCGATTTTGGTTCTTATGTAAAAATGAATATTGATTATTTATTGTTCATTTTTTAGATATATATTTCTCCTGTACTGTTATACTGACGGATATATTTTTTGATTACACTGGGGAACAAATTTTAACTTTTTTTTTGTTTCTTGGACGTGAACAGGTCGGTCTTATAGGATATTTTCCGCTGATTCCGAATATAGCCGTAGAATTTCTCTATCACCCAAGGTTACTGAGAAATTTGTATTTTAATATTTATTCTAAAAGTGTATAGAAGTTAGTAAAAATACTTCATAAAAATTATATTAGTGGCAGATTGGCATTTAAAATATTCTTCTTAAAACTTCTTTGTCACTGATTTTCTCTTGTAGTTTTCATTAGGAGCTTCTCGCATCAATGTCCAGCAGTAATCAACTAACATTGCCGGATCCCACCTTCCTTGGTAGCGTTTCTCCATAGTAGCTATATCTTGGTGGAACCTTTCTCCATGCTCATCGCTTACGTCGCCGAGGTTTTCAGGGAAGAAATCTAAATGGGAGTGCAAGAAATGGATTTTTAGTGACATATTACATCCCAATAACCTATATGCTTCAATCATGTCCTGCACTATTTTTTCATAGTTAGAGGCTTTGATGTTCCCTAGAAAATTTGTGACAACATTCTTCATGGCTTCCCATGCCACTTTTTCTTTTCCTCTCAAGGCATCATCAAACTTTTGATCTTTCATGAGCTCTCTGATTTGGGGACCAACAAAGATCCCTTCTTTTATCTTTGCATCGCTAAGTCGTGAAAACTTTTTCTTCAAATATTTGAATGCCTCATCTTCCTTGTTCATTGCTTTGACAAAATTTTTCATGATGCCAAGTTTGATGTGAAGTGGCGGTAAGTATATTTTCTTGGGGTCAGCTAAGGGTTCATGAGACACATTCTTCAGTCCTGGGATACATTTTTGACGAAGTGGCGAATCCTTTACAAAATAATGCGAATCTCTGACTCTGCTGTCCCATTCACAAAGGAAGCAGCAGAACTTCGTATAACCGAGCTGCATTCCCAGAAGAAGCGCGACGACTTTTAAATCCCCACATATATACCAACGAAACTGGTCATAATTAATCTGCTGAAGGATGAGTTTCATATTTTCGTAAGATTCCTTCATGTGGACAGCGTGCCCTACAGGAATGGAAGGGTATTTATTTCCATTGTGAAGTAGTGCAACCTTGAGGCTTAGCTTCGAAGAGTCAATAAATAAACGCCAATCTTCAGATTTGTGCTCATGACCGAGAGCTAACAGCAGTCCATTTACATTATTACAGTAGCATAAACCACCTGACGAGGAGAAATACTGCATCAGATCTTTTTGGCGAGTGCGGAACGCCGATATGCTTGTATCTTTTGCCAGCAAATTCCATTCACGTAACCTGGAGCCCAATAATTCCGCTTTCTTTTCGGAAGGTCCAAATCTCTCACGAGATCATTCAGCATAACCTGCGTTATCATACGTGGTTTATTTGATTGAGGTTGCTGAAAGTCTGTATCTTTAGTGTCATAAATTTCCATTGGTTCAACTTCAAACTCTTCATCCAATGTCCATGACTTTGGGGGAGTTGGAATTGGGTTATCATCGTCATGTAGTACTGGTCTCATGGCAGATGCAAGATTTGGGTACTGAATTTTATGTTTATTTTTGGCAGAGAATCCTGAAACGTTAGTCATACAAAAATAGCAATCCGTTAGGTGATCCTTGGGCTCTCTCCAAATCATTGGTATGGCAAATGGCATAGATTTGCGGGTACCTTTAATCCAACCCCTAAGAGTGACGGCACAGGAAATGCATGAGATATGAGGTGCCCAGGATTTGTCTTGGTCGCCTACCTTACATCCAAAATAAAGTTCGTAAGCCTTCTTCACGAGTGGGGTCATCGTCTTCCTCTGTGCCATTATGGTCAGTTCTCCACATACGTAGCAAAATGTATCTCTGGGATTAATACAGTTTCGATTCATGCTGGCGGAAAATTATTGAAATCACGGAAAACTTTTTGGAATGAAAAACCAATTTTTTCTACTATGAAAAAATTAAAAATTTGAGCAAAACTTGAAAAAAATTTCTTTCTTTTTATTAAAAATCTGTTTGTTTAAATAGCTATATTTTTTTAATGCAAAAAATACTATTAAATATAGTTAACCTGGAAAAAAAAGAAAGTAAAATTAAATTAGTACACTTAATTTTAACTAATATTTTGGGAAAACTCTGAGTAAATGGAAATATTATTTTCTCGAAAACTATGGGTGATAGAAAAATTCTGAAACCATATTTGATATCAGCATCAGAAGTTCTATAAGAAGCACCAAATAGTTTTCAAGAAACAAAAATGTTGTTACCTAGTGTTATACACATATTTCTTATACTATTATTATTTTTTGATCATTCCAATATATATTTATTTTCTATATATTTACAATATTTAATAAACAGAATGATGTAATGTTGTTTTATTTAATTCTTTTGGTTGTAAACAATTATACCAAATGGCTGGTTACGCCTTCTAAACGTACTGACGGATTTCTAAGCCAACTGTTAAGAATTAATTAAATAAATGGCACAATCCTCAACCTGAACAAGCCATTTACGCCTTCTAAGCCAACAGTCAATAATATATGCTTTAATTAAATAAATAGCACAACTTGGTAACTCATCCTGTACAAGCCAATTACGCCTTCTAAGCCAACTGGCTGATTAGGAGCCTATAAGAGGACGGCGGGTCGGCTGAAGTGTTAATATGCACTTGGCTCCTGCCAAGTGAACATCTCTTCCTTTCTCTCCTTCTCCTGTCTTTCTCTTGGGGGATAACGCTGCCTCCAAGTTTCATGACCCCTTGTTGCACCTGCAGCATTCCCCCACCCCCTTCATTGCATACCCACCCCCCTTTGCAACATTCCTGCACTCTCCAATTTTGCGCCCATACTACTTAGGAGGCTAAGGGGTGATCGAATCCAGGTTTTTAAAATTATGAATGGGTGCGATAACGTAAATAGAGATAGCTGTTTCGAAATAGCACAGTATAGCAAAACTAGAAATAACGGGTGTAAGCAGTCGCCAAAAACTTTTTTACGCATAGAATAGTAAATAGCTGTAATAGTTTGCGGTAGACGTAATTAGTAGCACATCTATAAACATGTTTAAAAATCGATTAGAGGCATATGTTGATAGATTAGGTATAGTTAAAGGTAGTAAAATTAAGGTTTTTATAGTTCGGAACCCACATAAAATTGTAGGTCCCCTCCGCCACCACGGAGGACATGCGCAGTACTCAATTATAAACATGGTTAGGTAGACTAGCCATGAGTGGATCCTAGGGTCTTTGTTAGTCAGAAACATTATAATATTATAACATTGTTTTATTTCTTGATCAAATGAATTCCAAAGATTTGGACCAGTTGAGGATAAGGATCGAGTCGCGCAATGTAGAGCAGTGGTCCGCAATCAGGAGTCCGTGAATGAGTTTCAGGGGTCCGCAGAAGACAAGGGGGTATATTCTAAATTACACAAAATTAGAATATACAAATTAGTATTGCTAATGGGTCCTCAAAAATAATCCATATTCTTCTATGGATCCACAAGTGAGAAAAAGGTTGCGGACCACTGATCTAGAGTATAGTTCGGTTTTCTGATATACGTGTCTGATTGTCTTGGGTTAAAGCGGTGTTGTATTTGGGAAATTAATATTTTGTTTTGGACGATTTCTGGTGCAGTATTGTGAACAATTTGTTACATGTATGAGGCAATGTTTAGTTTGTATATTTCTCCTAGTTTAAAATTTTTTAAATCGTGGAACATTTGATTTCTCCTTTCATTTTGCTTGTTCGATTTATAGCTTTTCCTAATTTTTCTTTCTTGCATAACCACGAATGGCTGTAGGGAATATTGACGTGTGTTTCCGTAAGCACTATTGTAAGTGTGGCTACACCATGGTGAAGTATATGGATTGAAGAACCTGTTTTGAGAGTGCCGCACCCGCTTCTGTAATTATGAATGAAACCTTGGCTAATTTGTTGCATGGGTCTTCAGTGCGCTCTTTGAATAAGAGGATGGATTCGTAGTCAAGGACGCTAACCACTACACCACCGAGGCACATGATTATTATTATTATTATAATGATTATTATTATTATTATTTTCAATGGGTTGGGTACTCATGCCCTAGAAAACTGAGATTATGTAGCGATCATTCAGGTACTTGAAATCCGTGTTACTTGAACCTTTCAAGAATTGTGTCAATGATGGTGCTCCCATTTGACACTGAACCCTGTAAAAAAAAAATTTGGTACGCAGTCCTGATAGTGGCTATGACAAATCTTTGAAACCCTTATGCATTGAAATGAGTCATATCAGTAAATCCTCTAATCATCTGCCTGGGATGATGAGACCCAGTTTTAGTTGTTCAGTTAACCATCCAATGGAGAATGTTATAAATCTTCTTAAAACTGCACTAGAAAGATGGAGTAACTGTATTCATGAGAATTTTAACATGAATGGTACATTCTCTCACTTTTTTTTAAAAAAAAAGGAGTTTGTGAGAAGTCGCAATGACGTACCCTCAAACACTCAATGAAGGGTGATATTCCTTCTGGTGCATTGAACGAATCTCTGAATCCTAGGTTAAATATTATGAAGATGAGACTGTTACCGGTAGAGAAAAAATGGTTGGATGAAGAAAATGAACAACTATAAGAAAAAATTTTCTCTATTTTATTAAAGACGTCTTGCGGAGTCATTCAAAACTTAAAGAATTTCTCAAAGTATTTGAACATCTTCCTTCTTAAATTATTAGTATTATCCTTAAAATATTTATATACCAAACGCAAATTGAATACACACTGACTGTATTAAGTGAAAATAGATATTTAAAAAAAAAATACTCTTTATGAGTTAGCAAAAGTAGTGTACTTAATTAAATACAGGATTGAGGTGTCAGTAATTATTATTATAATTTTTTTTATTATCCCTAGCAAATAATAAATAGCCTTAAGTCGCTACATCATCAAATGAATGGACGTAGCATCTTATAACTATTGAATCGAAGGTGAGAGCATATTTATCTTCTCAATATATTTAAAAAACCAAACTAGTTGCCTGTACATAAATCTGATTTTGTGTTTCGAATTTCGCATCATCGGTCATTATAACCCCCAAATCGATCGCTTTCGTGCTTCTCTGAATTTCCTGTCTATCTGGAGCATAATATGGAGTCTGTTTAAGTTCCTCATTTCTACCATATCTCAAGAGTTGAAATTTCTTGGTGTTAAATGTCATGTTGTTGTCTTCTGACCATTTGTATATTTTGTTCGTGTCCCTCTGCAAGGCCTCCACCTCTTTTGCATCACTGAATTTTCTGCTGATCTTTGTATCGTCTGCAAAAGATGTTACTATACTGGTGCTGCTTACTTCACTGTTTATGTCTGTTAGCATGATAATGAACAGGAGTGGGGCCAGTACTGTATCTTGTGGTACTGAGCTGCGTACTTCTGATTCTGATGATGATATACCTTGAATTTTGACGACCTGTAGACGTTCTTTGGAAAAGTTGTAGATTCATTTTCCCACTTTGCCTGTTATTCCCATATGTTTCATTTTATGCGCTATTATACCATGATCACATTTGTCGAAAGCTTTAGCAAAATCCGTGTATATGACATCGTAGTTTTCATTGCCTTCTAGTGCATCTAGAATATGGTTATAGTGCTCTGTAGATTGTGATAGGCATGATCTTTCTGATCGGAATCCGTGCTGATTTTCGTTGAATCTTTTCAGTCTCTAAAAAATCATAGATTTCTTCTCTAACTCTTCTTTCAAATACTTTGGTGAGGTCGGACATCAATGACCCTGGTCTATAGTTCTTTGCTTGAGATCTATCCCCTCCTTTATATGTAGAGGGACAATGTTTGCTCTTTTCAAGATGCTCTGTATTTCTCCACTGTCTACGGATCTTCTCCATATCCAGTATAAGGGTGTAACTATTTAATTTTTACAATTTCTAATCAATAATGCGTTCCATTCCATTTGTCCGGACCTGCAGCTGAATGTGATTTCATTTGTCTTGTAGCTCTCGCTACATCTTCTGACGTAAAATCAAAGTCTGTTATACAGTCTCCTTGCAATTTCTCTTCAGAGAATGTATCTATATCAGGTATATATATATATATATATATATATATATATATATATGTGATATGAAGAACCCGGACAGAATCCCGAAAGTCATAATCTAGAAAACCATAAGCCCGAAGGCCGTAATCCCGACAGGCCAAAATCCCGAACGTCGTAATCCTTACAGGCCAAAATCCCGATAGTTAAAAATCACGAACTAAGATGAGTGCGAGAACTCAGCAAGGGTGCGAGCGAATTGATCTGCTCCCACCTGTAAGCAAAGTTAAACTACCTCGAAGCAAAGGTAAAACCGCGAGTAAACTAAAATTTATCAGTGTAACTTCACCTCTAGAACGACATAGAAGAAATTTGTGAAATTGTTCCTTCTCAAAAACGCAATAACAAAGTTAACGCACGCGGTTATTTAATGGTGAAGGATAAAAGTCGGGAAGACGATTATTACTGGTGCTGTGAAAAACGAAAATCACTTAAATGCAAAGGTAGAGCAATAACAAAACTTTTAAATGGACAACATCACCTTAAAAAAATTTGTGGATCACAATCACGCTCCATATGCAAGTGTAGCTAGTTAGGTTAGGTTAGGTTGCATTTTTTCTTTAAGTTTTTATTATTTTAAGCTATAAGTAAATATTAAATATAAACTATTATCTTGTCGGGATTTCGACTTGTCGGGATTATCGCTTGTCGGGGTTTTGGCCTTCGGGATTTTGGCCCTCGGGCTTATGGCTTTCAGGATTATGGCAGTCGGGATTATGACCCAGACCCGTGATATGGATATGTGATATGGATATGTGATATGAATATGTGATATTAGCCCTGTTCAAAAATCAACTTTTTCTTATTTTCATAGGTTTCTGTACTTTTTCCCATGCTTTTTGACGTGGAAAGGCTGAAACTCACAACCATTTTGACCTAGGTTGTTGGGAAGCATTGCCGCATGGAGCTTTAAGTTTTCTGCCTTGAAATCGGCCAAAAGCACCAGTTCCGGGGTCCCTTGAATCATGTTTTGCACTATAACTTTTTATCTAAACAAGATAGAGCAACAAAATAGGCACCAAATTAAAGTGTTTTTAATCCTCTTTCTAACTTATACAATTATGATAGTCTTGGAACAAGAAATGGCATATTGGTACATACAAAGTTTTCAGAAATATCACAAAATTCGTTTTCTCACATTCAAGGCAGACAAGGCGCCTTATTCATGACACAAATTTGAGATTAACATTTTGTCACAAGTCTAATCGATCAAGAAGTGAAAGCATTACATGATGATTAATTTCATAATGACATTTACACAGTCAGTTGTTGAGAGTTTGTTTCTTGAAGCTGTCAAAGCGGCGTCTGTTGAACTCCACAGCTTGAAGGAGATAGTCCCTTTGTTTGGCATCTGTTGTTATGACATTTGCAAAGTCGCTCATCATCTTGACACCACGTTCAGCAATGTCATTCACCGCTTTCAGATTCTTAACATAGTCCAACGCTTTTCTCTAGTCCTCATTCTGTGGCCAAGACGTGACAGGTTCCAGAAGCCACTCGGATCCAATGTTCAGTGTGTCCAGCAGGAAATGTGATTCTGGGCCAATGAGATCAACCAGGGTGGTCTTAGCTGTGACTCTCTGGAATAGAGGCTTTCCTGTTCTGAAGCTGTCTGGCTTCTCAGTGGCATGTAACTGGGCAGCAATGTCGTGCTTCAATGTGTCACTCAATCTACTGCTGAACAGGGCAAATGGCACGACTTCCTGCGTCAGGTACCATTTGTGGTTTTCCATCTTATTAAGTACTGCATCAGCAAGCTCTGGGTCAGTTTTCTTGTACTTCAACATGTCCTGGATTAGACTTAGATCATTCACGGGAGCATCTGCAGCAGACATTGACATCATCCATACAGGAGTGTAGAACAGCGCAAGGAAGGTGTTGAGTCTTTCCAGCTTTGATACAGTGTCTTCGTCGTACTCAAGTTGATCTGCAAACATCAGCATTTTCATGGAGTACAGGTTTCTGGCCATCCATCTGGCCTGATGAATGGCGCCTGGTCGACTCCAGTGAATACCTCGAGGAGGCGTTCCTCCAAGAACAATGACTGTCAGTTCAGCTATTTCCCTGTAGTCGGCTCTTGGAAGCCTTTCTGCTGTTAGAATGTCTTGGAGTATTTCTTCACTGTTCTTCTTCTTTTCCTTCAGCCATTTGCTGTTGATAGCCAGCATCTTTGGGTTTTCCTTGGACAAGTCCGTCCAAACATCCTTCAGATGCTCAAACCAGGGATTATCTGGCCCCTTCACCTTCCCAAACAGCTTCTCCCAAACTGCTCCTACTAGGATTTCCAGGATGTGATGTCGACAGGCCAGATAAAACACCTTTTTGTTCAGCATTTTCTCTAGCAGTTTGGCAGCTCCTCTGTGAACTCCACTGTTACTGGATGTAGTGTCAAAAACAAGGGCAGTAACATTATCCGTAAGTTCCCATGTCTCCAGTAAATCCATTGAAGCCTCAGCCTGAGATGTGCCAGAAGAATTGTCGATGACAGGTACTCCCAATAACTTTCCTTCAGTGTATGAAGGTGGACCAGACACTAGCACAGCTAAAGTCTCTGAGGTACTTCCAGGTTCACTGCCCAAGACATCTTTGAGCAACTTTCCATCCCAGTGTAAGGCAGCGTACTGTGGGGGTTTTCACAAAACTTGGACATGTGACTCTGGCTGATATTATACCTGGACAGCATTCTGTTGCGACGTGTTGTTGAGGTTGAGATGACGAAGTTATCCAGATCAGCCCCTCCAGCTTTCAAGGTGGCAGAAACCATGGCAGTAACTTGATTGTCTGATAAACCAAGACGATCAGCTGTATTGCAGATGACATCACATTCCATGACCTTCCTTGGAAACGTCAAAGTCACACTAGTCACAGTGTCTTGATGGTGAGAACATCCAGGACGAGGCTGATGGTAATCCATGTCCTCTGTGTTAGCGTCGTTGTCAGTTGAGTCACCCCAGGTAATGTCATCCACATGAACAACTGCCTCTTGTTTTGCTGCAGCTGTAAAATAGTACAACATGTTAAGACAGTAATTGTTAAGTACATGCTAAATATCGCAATGGAGTAAAACTTAAAACTTTTTGTAACGTTCAAAGTAATTAGTTTTACCTTGTTCTTGTCTATGCTGCAGTCTTTCATTCCTCGCTGCTTGCTGCAGGGATCTTGTCTCAAAAATCTTGTCATGACCAGACATATGACCTTTCCTCTCAGTCTTTTGGTCTTCGTAGAACCTGATATCCTCATCTTTTCTCTCTGGATAACAGTCTGTTGTTCTGTATTTCCTGGATTGCATCTGGAGCTCCTATATCGAACAGGCTGTCTAATTCCAGCACAAATGCTCCTCTTTTTCCTCCAGGGTTACTTGCTCTTCCTTTGCTTTTCACCAGAGCACGATGTTTCTCATGTAGTTTCATGAAGAGCTTCATTGCGTTGTACTTGGTCATTGTCTTGATCCTAGCCATCTGCCAGAATGGGATGATAGATTCAACTGTTTCATATGCAAGGTCTTGAACCATGGGCCTCCCTGCATTTTCCGGTAAATTCTGAAGATTAAGGAAATACTGGAACGCTTTGGCCGATTTCAAGGCAGAAAATTTAAAGCTCCATGCGGCAATGCTTCCCAACATCCTAGGTCAAAATAGTTGTGATTTTCGGCTTTTTCAGGTCAAAAAGCATGGGAAAATGTACAGAAACCTATGAAAATAAGAAAAAGTCGATTTTTGAACAGGCCTACAGCCCCATGGCCTATTATTTAGCTAAGAAAAAAGGGTGGGGCAAAATATATTGAGTGCCCCGAGTATACTAGGGGCACTCAATATATTTTCCCCACCCGTTTCCTCACGCTTCACACAATTTAATTAACTAATTAAGAGCATGGCACCCCCGTCAAGTACTTGCAGTCGCTGTGAAGGGAAATTTGCTGCTTACGCGTTTACAATGGCTAATAATAAAGAACAATTAGTTTGCAGGTGGTGCTCAAGCATGGAAGTGCTGAGGAACGAGTTAGAACGTGAGAGGAAGGCCAGAGTTAGGCTTGAAGAAAGCATGATGCTCCTGACGGCAAAATTAGAATCCCTTGAGACTTCAGTTACGACCCCTCCTGCCTCAGTTTCTACTAATAATATAAATAGTACTAACAGCTCTCTCTCTTCCCCTAGTTCCCAACCCTTCGTTCGAGTGCGTAATGGAGCCCCATTGGGAAAACCTAAGACTTGTCTACCAGTAATAACAAACAATAAGTTTTCTGTTTTAGGTTTCGAAGATGCTGATGAACTGCAAATACGACTCGTTGGCGATTCCATTGTTCGAGGGCAGCTCGAGGAATTCTGTGGGAGAAACCCTCGTCGTAGGCGCCGTTACTGCTACCCTGGTGCAAGGTGGAGGATATAACTAATAGTGTTGACCATTTTACAGACGGTAGCTCTGAGGACACAACGTATGTTATTCATGTCGGTACTAATAACGTTTTAAATTCTAGATCGGAAGAACTGCTGGCTAGGTACAGGGACTTACTAGAACGATTAAAGGAAAAAACTAATAAGATTGTTTTAACAGGTATACTTCCTCGAATTATCCACCGTAGCGATTTCTACAGCAAGGCGACCTATATTAACAATAATCTAAAGTTTCTTTGCTAGCAGGAAGGAGTGCATTTTGCGAATTTTTGGAACAGTTTCTACGGCAGGAGGGACTTGTTCCTCGGAGATGGACTTCATCTTAATGACGTTGGAGCTGCGCGTTTAGGAAGACTATTTCTTAATACTGTCTCTTCTTTTCAGGCTGCCGTAACTCGAACGGTCCCAGCGTAAATTCCACAAATTTCCCCTGCGCTCGCGAAGGTGTCGCCATTACAAACAATTTGAGGTTCTATCCTTAAATGCTCGTAGCCTACGAAATAAAATAAACGAATTTTTTTCTTTAATTGCTTGTAAAGACTATGATTTAATTGCGATAAATGAATCGTGGCTTAGCACTGAAACACGTGACTTTGTAGGGGAGTATCAAATTAGAGGTTATAGACTTTTTGTTAAAAACAGAATAGGTAGGCGAGGAGGCGGTGTTATGTTGTATATCAAAGATAATATTGCGAACATTATAGAAGTAAAGCACACAATTCCAGAACCAATAGATTCGACTATAGCAGAACTTAAATTGAACGATTTCAAACTTGTTGTTGCGGTTATATAGTACATTGAATATCATCTAAGATCAGCTTTTTATTATGTTTTAGTTACCCAAATGTAGAGGCCTGTATCTCGGTAACGGTTGGGAATCAGGCACATGTCGATATAATACTTTCTACTTAGAAATACCCAAAGAGTCAAATGGTGCATTCTTGACATTTCCTCCTGGGATACCCTGTATAGGCCCCCTAATCAAACAGCTGATACGGACGAAGCGTTATATCGTGGACTAAAGAGAATAATAGGTAGTGAGACAATGCAGGGAGACGCGGAAGGTAATCGTTTAGTTAATTTTCTCGAGGATAGCTTTCTTATTCAAAAGGTTGGGGAACCTACGAGGTTGGACAGTAGTTTAGATTTAGTAATAACTACGGATGATAGGCTAATTACTGATCTTCAAGTAATAGAACCGTTAAGCAATAGCGATCACAATATGGTAGAGTTTGTCCTCTCAGTAAGTCACTCGAAACCAACTAACTCGACTAAAATTCCCAACTTCCAGCACGCAGACTTTTGTAAATTTCGAAATAAATTGTCACACGTCAATTGGGAAAACGTAATGGGGAACTCCAACGCAAAACTAATGTGAGAATCGTTTGAAACAGTATTTAGGACTATAAATGAGGAATGTGTACCGTACAAAATTAATTGGTTATAGGCTACATAAGTGCGATAAAGACAATTTGTGGTTACGAAACAACTACATATCTCTAAGGCGTGAAGCGAAAAGTGTAATAAAAAAGTCCAAGCGCGAATTTGAAATCTCCATAGCTCGTGACGGTAAAGAAAACCCCAAGCGATTCTTTCAATACGTCAACAATAGAAATCCAGTAAAAAGTGTCTTCGGGCCGTTGAAAAATGTTAACGAAGATCTAGTTTCTGAAAACAAGGAAATGGCTACCTTGCTAAACGAATTCTTTACGTCAGTTTTTACTATAGAAGATGTAACGAATATCCCTACGGTCATAGACATAGTACCCTTTGATAATGGTAATATTTTGGATAATATTAGTGAAGGGGAGGTAATGCGCTATATTGATAAAATGAAAACGCGTAAACCACCGGGGCTGGATTCCATATATCCCATACAACTAAACGAATTAAAAGATAGCATTGTTGTGCCGCTAACAAAGATATTTAATGCGTCTATTTCTGAGGGGTGCGTACCAGATAATTTCAAGTTAGCAAACGTAACACCTATCTTTAAGAAAGGTGATAAATGTGCGGCGGGAAATTATAGGCCAATCAGTTTAACGTCTGTTGTAGGTAAGTTACTGGAATCAATAATTAGGGATCATATAGTCGAATACTTAGAATTGCATAACTTAGTTAGAAATACGCAGCACGGTTTTAGGCGAAACAAATCTTGCTTAACTAATCTTTTAGAATTTTTTAAAAGTGTGGTTGACGTTTAGGATATTCATCGGGCGGTTGATGTAGTGCATTTAGATTTTGAAAAAGCGTTTGACACCGTACCGCACAAAAGACTCATTGAGAAAACTAAGGCTCATGGGATCAGGGGTGTAGTAATAAATTGGATAGAAGAGTGGTTGCGAGGTAGGAAATAGAGGGTGGTCGTTGATGGAGCGGAGTCGTGTTGGGCTAATGTAGCGAGAGGCGTTCCTCAGGGTTCTGTATTGGGCCCCTTGCTTTTTCTTATATATATTAACTATTTAGATGTCGGCCTTGTCTACAGTTTCAAAGTTTGCGGATGACACGAAGCTGGGTGGTAGGGCGATTAATGACGAAGATAGAGCTAAAATCCACAATGATCTGAATAAAATCGTTGATTGGTCAGTCACATGGCAAATGAGATTTAACGTCGATAAGTGCAAAATTTTACATATAGGTTCGTGTAACGTTAATTTTGCGTATAGTATGTCAGGGAAAGAGTTGATAAGCGTAGAGCAGGAAAAAGATTTAGGAGTTATAGTCACTGGTGATTTAAAAGTAGCGAAACAAAGTACAGCAGCGGTCAATAAAGCGAACAAAGTGTTAAGTTTTATAGCTCGGAATTTTGAGTACAAATCGCGCGATATTATAGTTCCTCTTTATTATTCATTAGTTAGACCCCATTTGGAGTACGCGATCCAATTTTGGAATCCGCATACGCGCAAAGATATAGACAAAATCGAAAGAGTTCAAAGACGAGCAACTAAGATGATTCCGTCGCTTAGGTCAAAGTCGTACGAGGATAGGCTTAAAGAGTTAAAATTGACTACACTCGAGACTAGGAAGCTAAGGGGTGATCTAATCCACGTTTTCAAAATTATGAATGGGTTCGATAACGTAGACAGAGATAACTTTTTCGAAATATCTCAATATAACAGGACTAGAAATAACGGGTGTAAGTTGGCAAGTAGAAGGTTCGAGACAGCAGTTGCCAAAAACTTTTTTACGCATAGAATAGTAAATAGCTGGAATAGTTTGCCGGTAGAAGTAATTAGTAGCACGGCTATAAACATGTTTAAAAATCGATTAGACGCATATGTTGATAGATTGGGTATAGTTTAAGGTAGTAAAATTAAGTGTTGGATAAGATAGATTTTGATTCTCTTTTCATTTAAGATCACAATAACCAGACTAGAGGTCATTGTATGAAATTATTTAAGCCAAGATGTAGAACAAATTTAAGAAAACATAGTTTTACAAGTGTTGTGGGATATAGGGAGACAGCATGCTGGGTTAGGGGATACTCTCTGTCCTTACACACCCCATTTAAAGAGATTCCTCTGCCGAGCGGTGTCCCCCATGGTACTGTGAGGTATTGAAAAACTCACGATCTTCACTTGCCCCACAAACACCTTTAAATGGGAGATCCATAATGGGTGCACACACATTTCTACATTACTGTACAGTCTTTACAGCCACACCTACACTTTTCTTCCTAAGTATATATATTGTAATGTATATGGTTGTAAATTGTGACTTGGTCCGCAATTGATATGGACCGTGACTTATTTTTGGTTGGCAAGGTACTGGTAATGAAATTGACTGGATTCTTTGGATCTGATATATTTACATGTCGGTTATAAATAGATATAGAGTGTAACATATTTGTGGATAGTAGTCTATTATGACTTGATCATCTGGATCCAAAGATTCTATCTTTAGTTTTAAATTGATAATGAATTAGTTTTAAATTGATAATTATTTAGTTTTGTAAAAATTGGTTGTTGCCAATGTACAGGCAGTTTTTACATAGTGGAGCCACCTCGATGGGCCGAAGTGGCCCCTAGTGTGCCCACTATAAAAATTCCATATGTTCTTATGTTCTTTGTGGTTCGGAACCCACGTAAAATTGTAGGTCCCCTCCGCCATCACGGAGGACATGCACAGTGCACAATTACGAACACAGTTAGGTAGACCAGCCATGAGTGGATCCTAGGGTCTTTGTTGGTCTGAAACATTATAACATTAACATTATATATATATATATATATATATATATATATATATATATATATATATATATATATGTGTGTGTGTGTGTGTGTGTGTGTGTGTGTGTGTGTGTGTGTGTAATACGCCTCTTTCTCGGGTTTGGGCAAGTCAGGATGACATAGATTACTCGAGAGAGGGTATTACTTAAGTACTTCTGGATGCAGAATGACGTCTCGATGTTTGAAATCCCACAATCGAAGAGCACTTTGTGAATCCGAGATTTACTTTTCCCCAGTTATCAAAAGTCAAAGAGAAAGGAAACAACGGCTATTAAGGTCTTTAATTGAATTTAGGCAAGATGAAATTTAGTCAGTTACAGTGAATGAAATGTTTCGTTTACGCAGAATTAAGAGTTAATAATAAAAGTTCATAGACAAAGAATACTCAATCCTTAAATGTAAAATTAATCGAGTTACACGATAAATATTGCTGGAGTCTACCGCCTTTCCTATCCTACGGTTAGAACTCTCACAGCCCAAATTTCCGAATAAACCCAATTTCATCAAAAGCTATATCTTTAACGAGCAGAATTTTCCATTGATTCAGCTCGGAGATCATTTCGGCGCAATCCGTGCCCGTCTGAAATCTGAGTGTCCAGGCTTCGGACTCCTCCTTATATACGGCGGAATCCGACTTTCTCTCGCGTCAGGAGCTCTGCGAAGTGCGTGAGACGCATGAGTAAATGAAGTTCTCAGGGCGAAAGCGTGTGTGGCTTGCGCGTGGGACATCCGACAGACCGAGGCTTCTAACGTGAACCTTGCGTTCACCATAGAACGTGAGAAGAACACAGAAGTCTCCAGGTTATGGGTACTACGTGGGCGCCAAGCTGGTAGTAAAACTTTGTTTAGGAGAGTCCTGGTTCGAGAGTGGAATATCATTATAGACAGATGGGTTCTTCAATTCCTTGTCATGTATAACATACATACATACATATATATATATATATAGAGAGAGAGAGAGAGAGAGAGAGAGAGAGAGAGAGAGATAGATAGCGAGGAATAGGAGGACGAACAGATGGTACATGTTAATTTACAGACGGGATCAAGTAAAGATAAGCACCCCCAGCCTTCTTTAATTAGCCTTATAAGGCTAACTAACGAAAATATCACGACCTAACCTAACCAATCGTTATTGACGCCCTTGACGATTGGTTAGGTTAGGTCGTGATATTTTCGTTAGTTAGCCTTATAAGACTAATTAAAGAAGGCTGGGGGTGCTTATCTTTACTTGATCCTACAGACGTTTCGGAAAAGTTCAATTTCCATCATCAGTGCTAAAAAGTTTAAAAACAAATAGAAATAAATAAGTATAATAAACAAAAACGAACAATATATTAAAATGGCGCGACAATTAGCGATAATTAGCGAGAATTAATAGCATAGTTACAATATATATTAAATTAGAAGATTAAAAATGAAATGATATAAGATATAAAAGTATGGACAATAAGTGAAATATAAAACAGTTAAAAGTTGAAACAGAATTGAGGGGGTTCTTGCCAAATTGTTGACGTAATGAGAGACTAATTGTATAGAAAATTGGGAATGGTTGCTTGTGGAAAAAAAATTCATATTAGAAAGATGGAGCCAGGCGGAGTGATGGTGGATTTCTTTTGAGTTTGAGAGTTTATTTGGCGATGTTTAAATTGAAAGCGGAACTGTATTCGTTGAGGGTTGGCTGGATACTGAGGATATAAAGGGACTGAAGTATGTGGAGGTCGATTAGTTGGTTGGCTGAATTAACGATTTTGAAATTGGATGGAAGTAACGAGTGGTTGTGAAGGTGGCAATGATCCCTTATTGCTGATTTGGAGGGTTTGTTCAATGGCTGTGAAGTTCTTGTAGAAATCCCATGATGCTCGTCCACTCTTGTTTGATATTGGCGGATGGTACTGCCAATATAGTTCGCTTTGCAGCGAACATAATTAAAAGCATAGCTAGTGGACGAAAAGAGTGGCTGGGGTGTGTTTTTCTTTATGGTTGAGGTAAGATTTGATACTGTTGTTGTTGATGAAGGTGAAATGAAATTTAATTTGGGGGTAAAGCGGGGTGAGTAAGAGTCGGAGTTCTGAAAGCATTTTGTGGCTAATGTGGTCGTAATTGGGGAATGAAAAATATTGTACGTCTTTTTTAACAGTGGGAACTTGATGAATATTATTAAGAAAGTTTCTGGTTAAAGATTGTAACAGATGTTTTGGGAAGGAGTTATTAATGCTGAAGTTATGAATGAACTCTATTTCATGGTGGAAGGATAAGTACGAAGAGCATAGATGATAGGGGAGGTGGATTAAAATTTTAATACTGTTTATTTTATATAGCGAAGGGGTGTGGCTTAGGAAATTAGTACCTAGGCCTGTGTACGTGGGTTTTCGACATATGGAAGTACTGAATTTGTTGTTTTGTTTAGTTATTGTAATATCTAGGAAGGGTAAGGTGTTATTGGATTCGTCTTCTTTGTTGAAATTAATGTTTTTATGTTGGGAATTAAGGTAAAGAAAAAGGTGGGCGTGGTTGGCATTGTGAAAAAGGAGAGAGGTGTCATCAATGTATCTTTTATATAGGTGTGGTTTATAATATATATATATGATATAATACGTTCTTCTTCTGCCTGCTCCATTTCGCAAACCGTGAGTATTCAAAGCAGTGCAAAATTATCTTCTTTTCTTCAGTGGTCCATTTTATTGTATCATACCTTCGCAGGTTTCTTTTTGGGGCCATTTTCCGTTGAAACTGCTGGGGTCCAGGGTCATTACTTTGGCCTGGTGGGGTCGCCCTCATTGATCCATTTGGTGAAGTTTCTTCTCCTCCGGATTGAGAAAAGTTGCACCATTGCTCTCCTCACCCACCCTGCTGCGTAAGCGGGTTGAGGGGACCTTTTTATCCTGGGCGACGTCCTGCCAGTATGAGTTTTCCTTAGTAGACATCTCATATTAGTTGAAGCTTTTCGTTACGATTAGTGCCTCTCATAGAGGTCACTTCCTCATGGCTGTACACAGCCAAACCCTGTGTTAGTGGGACCTGAGTGTGCGAGGAGCACTGCTCAAAGGCTCTTCATACCAAAATCACCCCTTTCATGTCCCAGAAAATGGTGGCCATAACCTTTCCTGCAGAGGGAGCCATTTTGAACTTTTTCTTGCGTGGGGAGTCTGCGTGATGCCACTCCATGGATTGGCGTTTTGTTTCAGGTTCGAAGTGATGTACCCAAGTCTCATCCCCAGTCACAATTCATGAAAGGAAGTCATCCCCTTCTGTCTCGTATTAGATTACTCAGAAGCAATTTCTTTTCTTTGGACTTTGTGATCTTCAGTCAGTTCGCGAGGAACAAACAGTGAACACACTTTTGAGTATTCCAGTTGCTGAATTATCGTATTCACACTTCCTTCACGCTCGTTGTATGTGACGCGCCGATTTGATGGAATGATGCTGTTAGCACGTTGCACAGTGTGAGATGTGACAGACGATGCCGGGCGACCGCTGCGTGGAATCATCATCGAGGCTGGCTCTCCCTCTCTCCGATGATCTCACAAGTTTAGACCAGCCAACTGTGCTTCGATCAACAACAGTATCTCCGTAAACGTTTTGTAGACGTTTGTGAATATTTCCAACTGTCTCCTTCTCTGCGGTTAAGAACTCGATAACAGCTCTCTGTTTACGACGCACATCACTGTCAGACGCCATTTTCAAAACTGCGTTAACCATCGGTTTTATAGAAGGACGTTTAAAAGCGGTTTTATACAGGGAAGGGAGGTTCAAACTGGAAAAATCCGGTTAAATGAAGCGCAGAAAGTTCAAACTTACGTCCCAAAAGACATTACAGCCCCATTAGCCCTGTTCAAAAATCAACGTTTTCTTATTTTCATAGGTTTCTGTACTTTTTCCCATGCTTTTTGACCTAAAAAGGAAGAAAATCACAACCATTTTGACCTAGGTTGTTGGGAAGCATTGCCGCATGGAGCTTTAAGTTTTCTGCCTTGAAATCGGCCAAAAGCACCAGTTCCTGGGTCCCTTGAATCATGTTTTGCACTATAACTTTTCATCTAAACAAGATAGAGCAACAAAATAGGCACCAAATTAAAGGGTTTTTAATCCTCTTTCTAACTTATACAATTAGGATAGTCTTGGAACAAGAAATGGCACATTGGTACATACAAAGATTTCAGAAATATCACAAAATTCGTTTTCTCACACTCAAGGCAGACAAGGCGCCTTATTCATGACACAAATTTGAGATTAACATTTTGTCACAAGTCTAATCGATCAAGAAGTGAAAGCATTACATGATGATTAATTTCATAATGACATTTACACAGTCAGTTGTTGAGAGTTTGTTTCTTGAAGCTGTCAAAGCGGCGTCTGTTGAACTCCACAGCTTGAAGGAGATAGTCCCTTTGCTTGGCATCTGTTGTTATGACATTTGCAAAGTCGCTCATCATCTTGACACCACGTTCAGCAATGTCATTCACCGCTTTCAGATTCTTAACATAGTCCAACGCTTTTCTGTAATCCTCATTCTGTGGCCAAGACGTGACAGGTTCCAGAAGCCACTCGGATCCAATGTTCAGTGTGTCCAGCAGGAAATGTGATTCTGGGCCAATGAGA
Source organism: Bathynomus jamesi (assembly GCA_023014485.1). NCBI lineage: Eukaryota > Metazoa > Arthropoda > Malacostraca > Isopoda > Cirolanidae > Bathynomus > Bathynomus jamesi. The sequence goes on along the minus strand of JAJOZX010002401.1, from coordinate 249,928 downwards.
TCAACCAGGGTGGTCTTAGCTGTGACTCTCTGGAATAGAGGCTTTCCTGTTCTGAAGCTGTCTGGCTTCTCAGTGGCATGTAACTGGGCAGCAATGTCGTGCTTCAATGTGTCACTCAATCTACTGCTGAACAGGGCAAATGGCACGACTTCCTGCGTCAGGTACCATTTGTGGTTTTCCATCTTATTAAGTACTGCATCAGCAAGCTCTGGGTCAGTTTTCTTGTACTTCAACATGTCCTGGATTAGACTTAGATCATTCACGGGAGCATCTGCAGCAGACATTGACATCATCCATACAGGAGTGTAGAACAGCGCAAGGAAGGTGTTGAGTCTTTCCAGCTTTGATACAGTGTCTTCGTCGTACTCAAGTTGATCTGCAAACATCAGCATTTTCATGGAGTACAGGTTTCTGGCCATCCATCTGGCCTGATGAATGGCGCCTGGTCGACTCCAGTGAATACCTCGAGGAGGCGTTCCTCCAAGAACAATGACTGTCAGTTCAGCTATTTCCCTGTAGTCGGCTCTTGGAAGCCTTTCTGCTGTTAGAATGTCTTGGAGTATTTCTTCACTGTTCTTCTTCTTTTCCTTCAGCCATTTGCTGTTGATAGCCAGCATCTTTGGGTTTTCCTTGGACAAGTCCGTCCAAACATCCTTCAGATGCTCAAACCAGGGATTATCTGGCCCCTTCACCTTCCCAAACAGCTTCTCCCAAACTGCTCCTACTAGGATTTCCAGGATGTGATGTCGACAGGCCAGATAAAACACCTTTTTGTTCAGCATTTTCTCTAGCAGTTTGGCAGCTCCTCTGTGAACTCCACTGTTACTGGATGTAGTGTCAAAAACAAGGGCAGTAACATTATCCGTAAGTTCCCATGTCTCCAGTAAATCCATTGAAGCCTCAGCCTGAGCTGTGCCAGAAGAATTGTCGATGACAGGTACTCCCAATAACTTTCCTTCAGTGTATGAAGGTGGACCAGACACTAGCACAGCTAAAGTCTCTGAGGTACTTCCAGGTTCACTGCCCAAGACATCTTTGAGCAACTTTCCATCCCAGTGTAAGGCAGCGTACTGTGGGGGGTTTTCACAAAACTTGGACATGTGACTCTGGCTGATATTATACCTGGACAGCATTCTGTTGCGACGTGTTGTTGAGGTTGAGATGACGAAGTTATCCAGATCAGCCCCTCCAGCTTTCAAGGTGGCAGAAACCATGGCAGTAACTTGATTGTCTGATAAACCAAGACGATCAGCTGTATTGCAGATGACATCACATTCCATGACCTTCCTTGGAAACGTCAAAGTCACACTAGTCACAGTGTCTTGATGGTGAGAACATCCAGGACGAGGCTGATGGTAATCCATGTCCTCTGTGTTAGCGTCGTTGTCAGTTGAGTCACCCCAGGTAATGTCATCCACATGAACAACTGCCTCTTGTTCTGCTGCAGCTGTAAAATAGTACAACATGTTAAGACAGTAATTGTTAAGTACATGCTAAATATCGCAATGGAGTAAAACTTAAAACTTTTGTAACGTTCAAAGTAATTAGTTTTACCTTGTTCTTGTCTATGCTGCAGTCTTTCATTCCTCGCTGCTTGCTGCAGGGATCTTGTCTCAAAAATCTTGTCATGACCAGACATATGACCTTTCCTCTCAGTCTTTTGGTCTTCGTAGAACCTGATATCCTCATCTTTCTTCTCTCTGGATAACAGTCTGTTGTTCTGTATTTCCTGGATTGCATCTGGAGCTCCTATATCGAACAGGCTGTCTAATTCCAGCACAAATGCTCCTCTTTTTCCTCCAGGGTTACTTGCTCTTCCTTTGCTTTTCACCAGAGCACGATGTTTCTCATGTAGTTTCATGAAGAGCTTCATTGCGTTGTACTTGGTCATTGTCTTGATCCTAGCCATCTGCCAGAATGGGATGATAGATTCAACTGTTTCATATGCAAGGTCTTGAACCATGGGCCTCCCTGCATTTTCCGGTAAATTCTGAAGATTAAGGAAATACTGGAACGCCTGTCTGTTGGTGGGAAGCTGGGAACCACTGATAAAAGCTGAAGGGTATCCAACCAGGAAAGTTTCAGTGAGAGATCTGGTAGATGGCCCAGTTGACACCTGCCTGTGGACAGTACGTGGAGGTTCTGAGATATCAACTGTGCGCCCACGGAGCTCCCTCAGCTCCTTGCTTAATGCCATTGTGAAGTTGTAACTTGTTGATGGTTTTCTAGATTCTGATTGAGTTTCTGTTGTTTCCTGAAAAATGATAGCTAATTATTATTATTATTATTATTATTAATTATTATTTATTTATTATTATTATTATTATTATTATTATTATTATTTATTAATTTTATGCTCTTTCATTTGATACCTAATTTGTTGCTCTATCTTGTTTAGATCAAAAGTTAAAGTGCAAAACATAATTCAAGGGACCCCGGAATTGGCGCTTTGGCCGATTTCAAGGCAGAAAATTTAAAGCTCCATGCGGCAATGCTTCCCAACATCCTAGGTCAAAATAGTTGTGATTTTCAGCTTTTTCAGGTCAAAAAGCATGGGAAAATGTACAGAAACCTATGAAAATAAGAAAAAGTCGATTTTTGAACAGGCCTACAGCCCCATGGCCTATTATTTAGCTAAGAAAAAAGGGTGGGGCAAAATATATTGAGTGCCCCGAGTATACTAGGGGCACTCAATATATTTTCCCCACCCGTTTCCTCACGCTTCACACAATTTAATGTGGTCTTAAAGGTTTCAAAGGAGGGATGACTAGAAATTCTTTGGGTGTTCACCACAGCTGTAGACTTTAATGAGTACCGCTTCAGAAATGTAGAGCATGAAATATCATTGGACGCCATCGTTATTTTTTCTTCTACGCGAGAATTCTTTAACAGGTAAAAAGACACGTCTGAGAACCAGGGTTTGCGGAGTCAACTGAGTATGCAGGGAGGAGACATGTCCCGATTAGCAGCAGGAGTTACGTGACTCTTTTTATTGGGCAGCAACATGCAGTGGATGGTGCTTAGAATTTTTCCTGTATACACACACACACAACACACACAGGAGAAAATGAGACACCAGCTGAAACATAATTATATGCCTGTAATAATTAGAAGAATAAATAAACTGTAAAAGTTCGTCAACAAGTAAATATACTTTAACATTTCAGTTATACAACCCCTCGCGGTATCCAAAGGGAACACTGTCGTAGGTGCCAGGCACCTGGTATCGTTTCCTCTATGTGTTACGACACACTTTCGTGCCCCTAAGCTCCTTCACCCCCCCCCGGCTTCTGTGCATGAAAGTTATGAGTCCCTTCAGTCAGTTGGGGTGGTTGGGCACCCTCACCTCCTAAACTCACTAGCTCCTTCAGTGAATCAAAGTTGACGATCCGACGCTTCGCCTTGTTAAGAGAGATGCCTTTCGCCTTCATGATAGATTCCATTTCCTCCCCCACCCTCACCTGCACCCCGTAAGTTTTTGGGCCTGTTGAGACAAAAGAATTAGCGTAGGCGCTATCTCCATACTCATCCTTGATCTCGTCAGTCAACTCTCAGAGGAATTCCCCAACAGGAGGCATATATTCACCTTCCATCTCCGTGAATATCACACTATCTGTGTCTGCGTACAGAACCCTCCGTCCAAGAGAATGTAGTAGACTCCAAAGTTTGATGTGGGCGTATGCTGTTGTGAAACTGGCTACAAGTATGTTTGTAACACGTGATGTTTCTGCAGCCAATTCGGTTCTGTTGTACTTTATTATGTACGTATTGCTCACATTCCCAATCTCTATCTCTTTATCGGGAGCGTTGGCCGCCGGATTTAACAGACATGCAGAGATATTCAGTGTATAATGGAAGCTACCGCTACCTCCTATTCATAATAGATGTATTCTCTAGATATTTTTGGCTAATTCATCTGAAAAATAAATCGCCTGAAACAGTTGCTAAAGCCACCAAAGCGTTGATGTTGAAAGAAAACAGGATTCCTGGCTATTTTTGTAGGGACATGGGGAAAGAATTTATAGGCCTAGCTTTTCAGAACATGTTGACAGAGTTTAATATCAATTATTACACTAGCAATTCTATACACAAGCCATCTTTTGCTGAAAGAGTTCTGCGTTCCATAAAGGAGCGCATGCATCGCTATTTCACACATAAAAACACATACAGATGTATAGACATTCTGGATTCGCTGGCCTCATCGTACAACCGTTCACACCACCGAGCAATTGTTACAACACCTAGCGAAATTTTAGGAAGAGGTACGCATACAGAACGTGAGGTGAGAAAAGATATTTGTAGCGCGCCACCACACACTGCGCGTTTCAAAATAAATGGTTATGTAAGGCTGTCGCGTTCGGGGAATAAATTCGCGAAGGGCTTTGAGCAAGGTTGGACACGTGAGATTTTTAAAGTTAGGGCTATGAGACCTAAAGACGAGCTGGTGTTATATTACGTTGAAGATTTGAATGAGGAAGAAATTGCAGGGGGCTTTTATGGCGAGGAGCTGAAGAAAGTTTCATTTAATTTAGGAAAAAAAAGTGTTTAAAATTGAAAAAATTTTAGGAAGCAAAGGTTCAGGAAAGAGAAAAATGTACCTGGTAAAATGGCTAAGGTACCCAGAAAGCTTCATCACCTATATAAAAGCTGATGCAATAATGATGCTTAAACAGTATACAGCATGGCGCCTAACCACTTCTACGTCACACTCCCGTTCTCTTCTTCTCTGTCTGTACAACCTAACAACACCCTGGCCAGCTTTGTAACAGAACTGCACGGTCCCATTGAATTGGGTCGTGAATCATATGAGGTTGGAATATGCGAATTTCAATTGGCCACAAAGTTTTTAAGTATTGACAAGAAAGAACCCGTTTTTACGGTTCTTGGAGACCGTGATGACTGCAAAAAGGCCGGAGTAACTCGGGACGATACCATGCGCGCCGCCACGAGTGGGGAGGCACAGTAAGGGGTTCCAAAAAACCTTAGCCCCCCCATTTGCAGCTTACATGTTTACTTATACCGAAATAGTTTTTAGTGATTATAAAAATATAAAAAATTCTTTATTTATTGCAGGTATTAAAATTACTCTAGCTGATAAAGTGATAATATAATGGCTTCTCAATTAATTGGTGATTCGGAGAGGCAACGTGTGATAGATCGCATACGAGCAATAACATTTCGGGAAGCTCGTGATGCTGGAGCCACCTTTATAACACGTTCATGGGTTGCCAAAAAGTTGCGAAGAAGTGAGGACTTCGTCAAAAGAAATTGGAATAAAACTTTGGATGAATGTGAAATGGATACAACCAAATCTGGGCGCCCAAATTTGCCACTCTCTCATGAAACAAAGGACATCATTAAGCGGTACGCGTAAGCGGAAAAACAGCTGTGCTAAACTTCCTAGAGAGATCGAAGTGTTGAGAGGAAAGATCGTTAGTGGTGAGATCATTTGACTGTACCGTCATAGGCAAGGTTTAAAGCCTTGGCATGAACTTCCAAAGCCAAGAAAAACTCAACTTAACATCGATAACAGAATGTGGTTTGCCCATTATCTTGAAGATTGGGATGTGGATGATTTCATGCATTTAGCTGTCTCCGATGAATTATTTGTTTACGTAACACGTCGGCCTAACTACTAAAATGATCGAGTGTGGGCCACAACACCAGATGAAATCGATGACAATGAACATTATCGCGAATTATTAAAAAGTCCAGACTGTGTTGGTGTGTTTGTTTTGTTCACTGCAAAGAAGCTCATGTGGGTGCTGAAGCCAAATGGTCAGAGTTGGGATGGACAGTATTTTTGTGATATTATTCTACCCCAGCATATCATTCCTTTTTTAAGAAACCCAAACAATGTTATGGATGTCGATCAGGTCACACTTCTGCACGATAAGGCCCCCCTGCTTTAAGGCATTAGCCACTCAACAGTTGTTGCGGAACCATGAGATCGATTTCTTTGGAAATGAAGAATGGCCAGGAAATTCTCCTGACCTGAACGTCTGTGAACACATTGGATCAGTTATAAAGGACAAGGTTGAATGTCTCTTGTTTCAAGAACCTGCAGCAAATCGATTTTCGAAGGATACAATGACGCAACACATTGAAACTGTTTTAGCAAATTTGCGTAACGATCAAGATCTATTCACGTCACTTTTGGCAAGCTACCCAAAGCGAATTCAGGCTGTCTTGGAAGCCAATGGCGGGAACACCAAGTTTTAATGGTTTCTCATTAAATGCAGGATTAAATTCTCTTTTGTAAGGTATGTTTAGTTTTACTGTACCTCTAATGGTTTAGGCCATGGGTGGGGGGGCTAAGGTTTATTGGAGCCCCGTACTACGCTCAGAAGTAACACTTGGTCCGGGTCATTATGACACAGCCGAGGATATTGTGAAACTTAATTGGGAGTCTGAAAAGTTCAAATCTTACGGCTGATTTAGTAAACGAAATCGTAAACAGAGATACTCCGGTATATACTTTGACTCTAAAGTCGAAAGCTAACAGAAAAATGAAAGACAAAGCACCGTTCAGAATTATAACAGAGGTCAGATATGGGGCAGTTTTCCAAAGAGATACTTTTCATGAGTCACAGCACGACTTGTGCAGCTTATTGTATCATCTAAAATTGGAGAAATTGAACGATAGAGACCGTCCCCCGGACATGTGCTATATTTACAGCAATATCGTGGAACATCAGTTTGTTGAGGATACCCAGGCACGGCTACTGCGCATCGCCCACATTCCCAAACATAGAGGAAAGAGCTTGAACATTGCATACGACAAGCCTCATTATGTCAATGTCGCAACTAACCTACTAACCAGTATCTCAGTATATATGAGAACGATTGAGGGGAAAAAGTTTCCATCCGGTGAAGGGAGCTTAACAGTGAAGCTTCACTTCCGTCGCACTGTGATAGAATGACACGAAGGCCTTTCACAGTCTATCGAGGGGTGAGATACCAGCGCGGGAATGGGATTGGGTCCATTTTTTCAACCATATTGCGTACGGCTGTCCCCTTGCTGAAGACTGGTGCCAGATATCTCGGCAGGAAAGCGTTACAATCAGGTCTTAACACAGTAGTAGACAAAGTGGCCTGGGCTAAGCTTAAAGAACCTCTAAAAAAGCACTTAAAACGTACACGGGACGAAATTATCAAAGATGCAAAGAGAAAAATGCGTGGTGGCGGGAAGAAGAAAAAGCGCGCTGTACGGAGGAAGAAGAAGGGGTTACCAATTCGTGGCGTTAAACGTAAAAAGGCATAAAAAAAGAAGAAGTGTTCTAAGCGCATGAAACCTATGGTTGACCACTTTTTTAACTGATATAAGCTAAGGATGTTGCTCTCATGAATCATAGACTGATTGCTACTTGTCGAGAGAGGTGTCACCATTTCTGACGCGCCATGGCACGTTTCATTCATCCGTGTAGCTTACAATGTTGTAAATCGGAGCTGGCCCTTTTTGACATGCCCCAACACAAATATCTATAGAGCATAGTGACTTTATTACAGTTAATCCAGTAAACACTATTAGCTCGCTGAGTGCTCCTATAGAGTTCGTGATCCCAAGCTCAGGCCCTTACTTCTTGACCCAAGCTCTGTGCACGTGTACGGTAAACTACGAATAGCACATTCAGATGGAACGGATTGCAAAAACGATTACGTTGTATACCCAGAAACAAACGTTCTACACTCCATATTCAGTCAGTGTGACGTGTATTTAAATCAGGTCAACGTCTCGGCAGGGACTGGCTACAATCACCTACGAGCCTACCTGGAAAATATCCTCAACTTTTCAAAAGAAGCGAAGGATACCTTTTTAACAGCCGAAGGTTATTATCAAGCTAAAGATGAAAGTAGTATAAAGGCAAAATTTATAAATTCTAAAAAGAAGATATATGAATGCTTTGGACTCCTCCACACAGATTTCACATTCCAGGAGAAGCTGCTTGTGAATGGGGGTCGATATGAAATAAAGCTCACCCGTACGAGCCCTGAGATTTAAATCTGGGTACTAACCAAGAGGAGAGCTCGAAGCCTGTGATGATTCATATTATGGAGACATCTCCGCGTCCGTCGAGCGAAATTAAGCTCTTCTAAGCAACTAGAAATTGAAAAAAATCTACTACACGCCACAGTAAAATACCCAATTAATAGAATACAGCTTAAGATGCATACGGTACCTTCAAGTTTATCATCGAAGTAGATAGAAAATGTTGCTCTTGGAGCTCTGCCTAAAAGGATATTAATTGGAATTCAGGAACACGCTTCTGTGAATGGAAAATACAAAGACTGCATTTAAATTCGAAAATTTCGGCCTTAAAAAATAACCCTGTATGTCAACGGGGTGGCTTTAGATGGGACATTGGAAACGAATTATTCTATAGATGACGAGGTTCCACTTTGCTCGAGACCGTATAGCAACCTTGCACACAGTGTCGGTATTTGCGACAGAATAGGAATCGGCGTAACGCAGAAGGATTTCGTTGAGAGGGTCAACATGTACCCATTTGACCTCTCGCCAGATTTATCTGTGAGTATAAACACACACATAAGCCCCAAGCAGGACGGAAACATCTCAGTCAGGTTAGAATGTGAGAAGCCTTTAGTCGCACCTTTTAGAGTAGTACTTTACCTCGAATTCCAAGCACTAATCGAAGTTGACAGGTTTAGGGCCGTAGTCATAGACTTTTAAAAATGGACACGGTTACACTCTAGAGAGTGATGAAGAGTGATCGATTCACACGTCCAAAATTTATCGGCGTGTTTGCGAAGAATGAAACGTTGAAACTCCCAACTACGAGGGATTGCGGCGCACTTATTTTCAATACGGACGTTATCGATGGTAAAGGGATCCATTCGATAGCAATTTATTTTAAAAATAAGGAGCGAATGTACTACCTTAATTCCCTGGGCGGACATCCATGGAATGATGCTATTATTGTAAAATTTCTCAAACAACTGCAAATTCGGAAAATAGTGTGGAATCCTTATCCTTTCCAGAGTTATTACAGCAATGTCTGTGGCATGTACTATTTGTTTTTCCTCATGCATATGGCCTGTGGGAACGAATTTACAATTTTTTTAAAATTATTCGACTTGTGTAACTCTAAAACTAACGATGAATTGGTGTGCAGCCAGATAAAAAACCGGTTAACTTCATCAGTTAATTATTTTAAATTGTAACAATATGCACAGTATAGCTTTTAGTGTTATATTGTATAAATTTATAAAATGTATCCCTAATAATAATAATTTGTGCAATGCTTAAGGACAGGGATCATGTTCTGTAACTTATTTAAAATGTATGGATGCTAATTCTGTAGCTCTTTAAAGTTGGATATATATATATATATATATGAAAAATTATTTCACGAAAGTGACACGTGAAAAATATTTATGATGAATAAAACCACGAAGGGAAAAGAAACACAAAGGGGTGCTCAAGCGCTTTCGTCTAATGACATCCTCAGGAACTCAGTGTTCCTGAGGATGTCATTAGACGAAAGCGCTTGAGCACCCCTTTGTGTTTCTTTTCCCTTCGTGGTTTTATTCATCATATATATATATATATATATTATATATATATATATATAATATAGTGTATAAAACGAAATTATTGTCACTCCTACTTGTATATATGTGAAAAAACATTGAAGGCAATATTAGATAAAAATGTTGTGAAAACAATAAACGAAATTATGTATTAATTTATAAATATACTTAAAAAGTTCCCCATACTTTATTATTTAATAATATTTTGAACATACCTGGATTATTTTTACCCGACACACACACACACACACACACACACACACGCAAGAAAAATGAAAAATTTACATAGTTTCTTCGATTAGCACACATTCTCTGTTTCAGGGCGCACGTTCGTATAACACAACCGGATCGTTCCTAAAAGATAAAAGAAAAATATTACAGCAAGCCACGCTTTATTATTACTATTATTGTTATTATTATTATTATTGTTATTATTATTATTAATATTATTTTCTACAGGATAAAGAGAGATAATTATTTTAAAATAAAATTTTGTCAACGTTTTAAAATAAAAATAGAAAAAATAAAAACTAACGCGACAATCATTTCAAAAGAGTTTTTGTGTAAGAGGAATTAGTTAGTTACATGATGTGTACCCTTAAAGAATAGGCTGCTTCCATGCTACAGACTATGCTGCTCGAATCGTTTGTACTTCTCGGCCGAGCGCCAGTCTCGGGTTCAGGGCCTTGTGGTGCCAATTCCTAGAGAGACTGGCTCGAAAATACGCTGTCATTGTCCACGTGTCCCATCAAATGAACACACGCATCAGCTTTGTAAAATAACGTATACCTAGGGAATGGGTTATACAGGGCGTTTCATAACATGTGGGACGCACTTTCAGGATGGATTCAGGACCTGAAAACAATAAAAAAGTTTATATAAACATATGCCCGAAATCGCTTTGTTTCTGAGTTACAGCCCGTTATGTGTTCCAGCAAGTATCCGTCTTACCTTTAAAGGAAGTGCTCAAAATGACCGCCTTGCGCTATTTCGGGCATATGTTTATATTAACTTTTTTCATTGTTTTCAGGTCCTGAATCCATTCTGAAAGTGCGTCCCACATGTTATGAAACACCTTGTATATCCATATAAACATATATATATATATACACACACACACACACACACGTGTGTATATATATATATATATATATATATATATATATATATATATATATATATATATATATATATATATGTAAAAATGAACAATGAATAATTTCTATATAATCAAATATTCATTTTTACATAAGAACCAAAATCGCCTAACGCGAGTTTGGCTAAAAAATTTATTTGTTGCTTTCTATTTTTGCAGTTTCACAACCATGCGACCTACCATTTCTATGGTTAAGTCGAATCCATGTTTGTGTCATTGAAGGTTCGTTGTGAGAAAATGTCCCTTAATTTCATTCCCTTAAAGTACAAACAAGACAATTGACGGTTTAGATCGTTTAACATTTCTATCACAGTATTCCCCATATCTCCATTTTCCATTTATTATAGAATTTATTATAATTAATTATTGATGTCTTGCATCGAACCCTCATCCCTAAATTTTATTAGATTATGCATGCACATTGAATGTGGTATGATTTGAACCCTTGTTTGTACTTCTTTATTCATTACTGTATTTCTCTAATTCATCTCTTCTAAATTCTCCCAATAATAACTTGTACTGTACCTACAAATTAAATAACTATGACGTATTAATTATGATTTGACGTATGGCATAATTTGAATAACTATGACGTCATAAAGTAGCGTAATTCCCTTCACATTTTCTATACTTTGAATACCGATCATATCTTTCGTATTCAATGTATGGTAAATTCTTTAACATAATAAAAACCTTTACACTCTATACGTCATTATGTAAATGTTGTTCATTCATACATCCATATCTTATCTTGACCGTTAACCTTTATTAATTGTATTAATTATTCATTCATCGACCTACCTATTGTCTACCTATTGTCAACTTCTTGTGCGACTACCAATATGTGTACAATACTTTGTGCATTCATCCATGTCCCCTGATGATCATGATCACGTACGTAGTTAACTTACATGTAAGTACGTTCAAATGTATTCTTTTTATTTCTTCTCTTTAAATTAATTAATTTCTCGCAATACTCATAGATGCTTATACAAGTGTTCGAATTTCGCTGACAGCAGCAAATACGTGTGCTTCTGAGATGAAATTCTCCTCTCGCTTGCTTCTAATTTATAAGACATTATTATGTGTTTTATATATATATATATATATACCGTATGTGCCCATGTACTTTATATTATACTCCTAACATCCTAATTGTCTATAAATATGAAACACTGTAAAAAACTATAGTTAACCTTTAATTGTAATTAACTGTAATAATTTAATATAATTTAATTGATGTACTTTAATGAAACTATAATTAACGATAATAATTTAATATAATGTAATTAATGTACTTTAATGAAACTATAATTAACGATAATAAGCGAATGTGAATTAATTGGTAATTATAATCATAATTGTAATAAACCAAAAATTACAACGTACTTAGTGATATACTTGGGATTGTACTCAATGTACGACCCGACATTATATCGCCATTTAGGAATGTATACTCGGCGATATTATTATTTTTTTATTATTATTTTTCCGTTGGGATAAATTTTGATGTGCTTTCTACTTTGCCAAATAATTGGTGACTTGCTCTTTTTAAAGTTTCTTAATCATTTTTAGATTTAGCTTAATAATGAATCCTGAGTAACTTTTTGCAGTGTTCATGTTTTGTATACATTCTCTCTTTGTTATAAAAGATGAAGTCATGTCTTACCTAAGCATTTAATTGTAAATCTTAAACCTTTAATTTTTGCTCATATGCATA